>PVIU01020138.1:0-34626 GCA_004026605.1 Ondatra zibethicus
AACTGGCCTTGCCCTGTAGTCAGACTGATGAATATCTTAAATGTCACCATAGAACCTTCATCCAGAAACTGATGGAAACAGAGGCAGAGACCCGCAATGGAGCACTGGGCTGAGCTCCCAAAGTCCAGAGGAAGAGTGGGAGGAGTGGAAATATGAGCAAAGAGGTCAAGACCATGATGGGGACAACCACTGTAACAGTTTACCTCAGCTAATGGGAGCTCACCAAATCCTGGACAGGGAAGGAACCAGCAGAGGACCAAACTGAACCCTCTGGGTGTGGGTGACAGTTATGTGGCTGGGGCACACTGAGAGGCCAGTGGCAGTGGTACCAGGATTTATCCCTACTGCTTGTACTGGATTTTTGGAACCCATTCTCTGAATGGATACCTCGCTCAGCCTAGATATAGTAGGGAGGGCCTTGGTCCTTCCTCAAAGCAATGTACTTTACCCTCTCTGAGGAGCAGGTGGGGGATGGGATGGGGGCAAATGTGGAGGGAATGCGAGGAAGGGAGAAAGTGGAATCTGGGATTGGAATACATAATGAAAAAAGATAGTTTATTTTCTTTTTTTTTTTAAAAAAGATAAAAAAGGAGAACCAAATATATACGTGACTGATAATGATTTTGAAATGAACTCCATTCTGAAAGAGAATTATCATATGAAAATAGGAGCTCTAAATTGGAAAGAAAGAGAGCAACATGGGAGCATAAGGCATCTGCAGGACTTGACAAAAGGGTCTGAATTCCTATACAAGAACATCTGTGATGGGAGAAAATGCAGATGACAACAGCACATAGAGAAACAGGGGCCTGGGTTTGAGACCACAGTTCAGTGCATGTTCAACACGTGTGAGGCCAGGGCAGCAACTCCAAGGTGAAACAGGCTGCCCTGGTGACAACAGGCTGCCAGGAGAAACCTATCGCTCTTCCGAACCTTAAATCCAGCATGGGTATTTGTACATGGACATTTACTGTCCTAAGGGCATGGTCCCAAATAACTGAGTCAGAGGTGAATAGTGTGGGAGGTCCTTCTGTCTATGTGTTGCTTTTATTGGTTAATGAATAAAGAACTGTCTTGGGCCTACACAGAACAGAACAAGGCGGGGAAAGTTACACTGAATGCTGGGAAATAGAAGGGCAGAGTGAGAGAGAAGCCATGGAGCCACCAGAGACAGATGTGCTGAAACTTTGCTGGAGGCCACGACCTTGTGGTGATGCCAGATTAATAGAAATGGGTTAAATTAAGATGTAAGAGTTAGCCAATAAGAAGCTAGAGCTAATGGGCCAAGCAGTGATTTAATTAATACAGTATCTGTGTGGCTATTTCAGTTCTGGGTGACCGGACAAACAAGTGGCTTCCGCACAACAGCTGAATGTGAATTATAAATGCTCAATTGATTTCTCAGACTTGTTACTAGCTATCTCTTTCACTTAAATTAACCCATATTTCTTTTTATGCTTTTCCATGTGGCTCAGGACTTGTTACCTCTTTATTTACACATCCTGCTTACTTAGCAGCTGGCTGGCTTCTCTCCTGACTCTTCCCTCCTTCTTCCCATCATTCTCAGTTTGACTTTCTGACATAATTTCCTGCCCAACTACTGGCCTATCAGGTTTTTATTAACCAATGAGAGTAACACACATTCAGAGACTAGAAACGGATTGTTCCACTGCAGATATTTGACCTGACACTGTTCCTGCAAGGCAGAGTGGTAGTGGGGATAAACTCACTGAATCAATCACTGTCACGGAGATGCCATGCAAAAACATGCATGGATACACGTATGTCACCCACATGTCAGATTATTGAAGAACAAGGCATTCATAAACGGCATCAACTTTCTTGCCTTTCATTTCCTAGGCATTTTTGTTTCTTCTGAAGTTGTGGCTTTTGGCACGTGTAAACTGGTTCCTTCTGATCCTAAATATCAATATTATATCTCAGATAAAGACTGCATTGAACACAATGAAACAAAGAGTCACCCATAAAGACTTACAGTGGTGAAAGGGTTAAAGCAGAGCTGTGGAAGGGAAAACAGCTGATAGACAAGCAGCAGAGAGAGCTGTTCTGGAACAGGGTGGCCAATAAATACTCAGTTGGTTCAAGGCACAGTGTCATTCAATATAGAGAGATGGTTCATGGGGCAGATTGCTCCAAAGCATAGAGCTGACTCTAAGCATAAGGGGTCTGAGAAAATGGGAGCTCAAGTGGGACACTTCAATTAGGGCTGGTCATGGGAGCAGAAGTCCCCTGAGTGTTTGTGGCCTTGTGTTTGGTGATGCACACATCAGGTGTCCTGATGATGACTCGGTGGCTATGATCCAAGTGAGGGCGCTGCAGCCCTCATGACTCTGGTGTTTTGGACAAGCACACGAGCTTCATTTCGCAGGCATCCGTGGGTTTAGGTGTTCCTGGCCTGTTAGGTTTATAGGTAGTGTAAACAGAAGTTTCTGTCCCACCCAGTCCTGCAGCCATTCAGTCCCAAAGAAACATATATAGGCTTATATTAATTATAAAATATTTGGCCTATTAGCTCAGGCTTATTATTAACTAGCTCTTGCAACCTAAATTAACCCATAATTCTTATGTATGTTTAAACACATAGCTTGGTACCTTTTCTCAGTGGGGCATTCCCATCTTGCTTCCTCTTTCTTTGGCTGGTGACTACTCTCTCCTTTTCCTCTTCCAAGAATTCTATTCTGGTCACCCTTCCTATGCTTCCTCCCCACTGGACAATACAAACAACAAACCTTTACAGTGTACAAGAGCAGTGTCACACAACTAGGTAGGAATAATTTTGTTTGTATTATTTGTATTAATGAGTTATTTATCAATCTATGACTTATGTCTGTTCTGGATACTTGCACACATAAGGTACAGAGACATTTTTCCTCAGCATCTCCTTTCAAAATGAAGCAAACCACTGCTCTATAAATGGAGTCACTCAGGGCAAGGCCCACTCTGCAAACTCCTGTCCTGTATAACACAGAGGAACACAGATGGGCACAGCCCAAGCTCTACACACTCCATCTCTCACAGTGCTAGAATCAGGAGCTTCTGTTCTCTGAGTCTGAGCTGTGGTGGGATCCAAAATCATAAAGTACATGTCATGGGCCCTGGGATGCCCTGGTGGGTAGGCAGCCATGATGGACAGTAGGGGAGGAGGGAGTGACTGAGACACATTCCTAGCTCAGCCTGTGGAGGCATGAGGACAGGCAGCCCTGCCTCCTGTATCTGGAATGACATGGCTCCTCTCGATGACAGCTGAACCCTAGAGTTCTGAGCAGGTGCCTGGCAGATTCTTTGGTTTCTGAAACTGACTCATGGTGCAATTTTTGTGCAGCAGACAGGGGCTGAGAACTTTGAACCTGAGTAAAAGGATTACTGAATTTCCACAGCTTCTTCCCTATTGCACGGTGGTTTGATGCTGGATAGGATCTGAAAATGCTTAGGCAAAGAGCTCAGCTCCAAGAACTTCTCTCCATTGTGGAACTCCATGCTTTGTTTTCCATCCCCACTTCTCCAAAGCATCCAGGAGACACTGCTTCTTTTAGACAAACCCACAGACAGAAGTACCTACCTGTACCACAGCCCACAAAGACCCCTGGGAGAAGACTATACAAAGACGGGAGGTCTTTAGTGTGAATGGTATTTTGTTTCTACATTGATTTTAAGGTCTTGATCTTTTCTTTTTATTCTCCTTTTCTTTTTCCTAATCTTACATCCTACATATTTTAGTTGTTGTTGTTGTTGTTTATTTGAGACAGGGTTTCTCTCTGTAGCACTGGCTGTCCTTATACTCACTCTGACCAGGCTGGCCTTGAACTCAGAGTTCCACCTGCCTCTCCCGACCAAATGCTGGGACTAAAGGTGTGTGCCACCACCTCCTGTCCATTATTTCATTATTCCCATTATGATTACTGTGGGAAGTTGACTCTGGTGTTGTTACTGTGGTTTATTATGCACTCTGACCAGTGCTCTCTGTAGAAAGAAGCTCACTGTACAAATGCTCACATCAGTGTGCAGACCATATTCTCTCCCACAGGTGCACAAACCACAAGAAAACACAGAATGTGAGGAAACAAAACTTACTCAAAAGATCATAACTTGTCAGCAACTGAATCCAAAGGTATTTAATTGGATAGAGTGGTGAAGAAATTATTCAGGAGGTTCAGTTAAAAAGGATTGTTACTTCAAGAACATAGACAAGGAAATAAACAAAACAATATAGGATATGTGCAATAAACAGAGAATTTTTAAAAATGTAACTGTTGGGAAATTTTGCTGATAAACTTTTAAAAATTCGGGGGAAACCACCAGCAACAGACTAAATTAACTGAAAGATAAAATTACCAGGGCTTCAAATACAAGGATTAATGAGTTATTGCATTCCTCTCTATTTGAGAGGAATAAAGGAAACTTATGATGATCCCAGGACATGACAGACAGACCATACAGGAATATTTTTTATTTAAATAGAATGCTGAAATACAGGCTAAAGTCATAGAAAACCTATTTATTCAAGCAATATCCTAAAATTCCCTATATCTATGGAGAGATTAGAACATCCAGGTACAGAGGTAATTTAGACTATTACATAGATAGGACCAGAAAATAATCTTGTGATATCACCCCATTTGTAAAATTCAGAGTACAGAACAAGAAAAGAATGCTGGAAATGATTACAGAGACGAGCCAAGTTATTAGCATGGGCCTGATTGGAAAACCAATCAAAAGAACAACACATTCCTTGACAGGAAGGCTAAAGGCCAGAGCGTGCAACTATGTATTTTGAGTCCTCAAAGAAAAGAATGGACAACCAATGTGACTACATGCAAATTCATCCTTTATAAAGACCTTCTAAATGAACACAGCTAAAGCAATGCATGACCACGGAGGCAGCAGTCAAGAAGACACTCACAGGAAAGTAAAAACACAAAGGAGGAAGACAGAAAGCTAGGATCACTACAGGAGAAAATAACTCCTGTAATTCTATGGAATCAACAGCAGTAACTCAGGAAGTGTGCTGGTTAGCTTTTGTCAGCTTGACACACACTAGAGTCATCTGGAACGAGGAATCCTCAGGTGAGGAATTGCCTGCATCAATTGACAAGGCTGTGGGGCATTTTTTTGATTGATGATTGATGTGAGAGGGCAAAGCCTACTTTGGGGTCCTAGGATACTTAAGAAAGCAGGTTGAGCAAGCCATGAGAAGCATCTAGTGAGCCATTATTTCTCCATGGTCTCTGATTCAGTTTTTGCCTAAGTTCCTCCTGCCTTGGCTTCTTTCAGTGGTTGGTTGTGATGTGGAATTGTAAGCCAATAAACCTTTTCTTCCCCAAGCAGCTTTTGATCAAGATGTTTTATCACAGCAATCGAAAGTAAAGTTTCAGTGAGCCAACACACATCTAAGATGAGAGAGAAAGAAAATATCACATAGCAATTGAAACCAAATCAGAAAATCAGAAGGTGAAGAGAAGCCCACCAGGATTTCATTCAGTACAAAGTTTTTTCTTTTCTTTCTTTCTTCCTTCCTTTCTTTCTTTCTTTCTTTCTTTCTTTATTTATTTCTTGAGACAGGAAATCCTGTAGCTTTGGAGCCTGTCCTAGAACTCACTCTGTAGACCAGGCTGGCCTCAAATTCCAAGTGCTGGGATTAAAGGCGTGCACCACCGCCACCCAGCCAGTACAAACATTTTAACATTAACCTACAAATAAATGGTCTCAATTCTGGAGTAAAAGATGAAACTGTCAGGCTGCAATGAAAAGCAGGAAACAATGACCACTTGTTTATTGTAGCGGGAAACAGAGCTGGCTGGAGACGCATATGAAGACTGACAGGGAAGGGATGGAAACGGCATTTTAAGCAAACAGACTGGAAAGCTACACTCCTATCTGACAAAGCAGATATCCAGCCAATATTAGGAAGAATAAAGATAACTACATAATACTAATTGGAACACTCCATCACAAACTTTTAACAAATCCAAAAGGTAATTTCTTATATTCTATCAGGTCATAATGGAATTGTAGTAAAAGTCAACAGTGATAGAAAGCACAGAAACACATGATAAAAGAACACTGTTGTTTTTGCAAGCATGGTCAGCATATGCAAATTAGTTAAAGAAATTCAACACATAACTTGATCAAGGATAAGTATGATATCATAATCTCAATATACGGAGGAAGTCTTTGTAAAACTAAACTCATTCTTGATCACAACCCAGAACAAAGCAGGAAGAGAAAGCTCATTCCTGCACACAATAAAGGACACTGTGATAATCCTAGCAAGCAAATATACTGAATAGGGAATAACTCAAATCAGTTCCTCTGAATACAGGATAGAGCCAGGAGCAACCATCCCTCAACTGTTGTTAGCGCAAGGCTTGGATCCTCAGAAAAATAAGAAGAGACAAGAGAAAGAGAGATATAATTAGGAAAGGAAGAAGTCAAATTGCCCTATTTGTGGATGAAATGCTTATATATGTAAAATCCCACCGGTTGGCAGAGCACTTGCCTAGCATGTGTTAGGCTCCGATTTGATGCTCTGAACCACACACCAAGAATAGAGCTCTGAAAACCACCCAGGATCCAGCAAGAGGGGTAAATGTACTGGCTGCATAGGATTGGCCATCTGAGTGCAATCAAAGAACGCCATGAAAAGGGGACTACGGTGGCATGCCTTTGTGATCCCAACACGGGAGATCTCCTGGAAGCTGAAGGGCCAGCTACCCTGGATACCCAGCATGGAACAAAGTACAGGAGAGATCTCCTCAACAGATGGAAGAAAAGAACTGATTTTCAAAATTATCCTGTGATCTCCACACACATTGGACAGTGCTCTAGTCCCACCCCGCAGCCCCTGCGCGCGCGCGCGCGCGCACACACACACACACACACACACACACACACACACTGAAAATACCTAGAGAACTTGTGGGAAAGCATCTCTGGATTAAATAAACAGAGCAGATTATGGAAACAGGCTTGCACACCTCTGAGTACCCCACAGCCACACAACTGAGCACCGTAAGTGTGAGGTGTGCGGTGCTAATTAGACCATAAGAAAACCGTCCCCGCCCGCGCACACTCACCGCCGTCAGGTGCGGGAAGAGGAGCCGCTCAGCCGCTCAGCTTCTCCTCGGCCTCTGCCCGCAGCGGGAACGTCAGGGAAGGAAGTGAGCCTGGGCGGAGCCAGAAAGAGGAGTGGAGCTTGCGCCACCTGGTGGTGAGTCCTGATTCTCTTGGACCATGTTGTCCTGGCGCCTCAGGTCTGGCAAGAATAAGTGAGCTAGCTGGTCAGTCTGCACTGAGCCCAAACTCAGGCACACATCTGCCGAATTTTGGGGAGCCAGTCCTCGAGAAGAGAAAAAGGAAAGGAAAGCAAAGACGTCTGTCTGTCTGTCTGTCTTTCTGTTTTCTTTCTTTTTTAAAATGGATTGGCATTGTAGGTCATAAACAGGAGGGAAATATGCTTAACACAGAAAGGGACACACATGGGGGTCAGGACAGTCAAGGGTATGGCTTGTTAAATACCCAGGTTGTCAATATAAATTGATTTATAGCTTCATTTTCTATATGAAGAACCAATTGAGAAATAATTCACTGTTCAACATTGTAATACCTATGACCTAGAGGCTGAGGCAGGGGGATGTGGCATTTGGGCACCTGGGCTAAATATTGAACTCTGTCATTAAACAACAAGAAGAGGGGGGAGGACTAAGTGTAGACTGTTAACCTGCAGTCAGATGGTGCAGTGTGCAGCATAGGACACTTCACAGACCAGAAAGTTAATGTTGAAAAGTATTAATTTCATACTCTAATAGTCTTTCTAACCTTCTAGCACGAGTTGGGGAGGGTCACACGAGCCCTGCCCCCTCAGCTGAGGAGCTGCAGACAGGTGATGACTGCCAGGAGAGGGAAAGTCGGTTTTCTTCAGGAGTGAGTCCTTGGTATGTTGGCTACTCCCATGTGTTCATGGACAGGACTGACTGGACTCAGTGTGTTATTGAAGAAGGGGAGAAGAGAGGTAAAGAGGGAGGGAGGGGAAGAAAGAATGGGGGAAGAAGTTGTTTGTAGAGGGCTTTGGGGGAAATTCTGCTGTAAAGTACCAGTGGAGGGTGAATGAGGCTCAGTATGATTAAAATACATCATATGTATAAAGTTCTCAAAATTCTCAAAAAATAATAACTGTACAAGTTTTTGATGACATTAACTTTTATCAGAGTATGAGATACATACAGAGAAAGTGCACGCTGGGCATTAGCGACTCTGTAAGCACAAGGACCTGAGTTCAGATCCAGCACCAGGTAAAGAGCCTGATGGTGGGGGGAGGGGATCCCTGGGGATTATGGACCAGACGTCCTAGGTCATCAGGAAGCCCTGGTTCATTCCTCAGACTCAGTGCGAGAAAGAGGACAACACTAGTGTTGATCTCCACAGGTGTGCACACCCATGCACAGCCACACATGCACATACATGCAAAATTATAGAAAGTCTGACCAGACCGCTTGATGTATATTTACAATGTGACACATTTGTATTTGTGAAACTCATTTTTTTCTGAACATTTAGAGTACTGCAGAAGGAAGAATAGGAGCACACACCTATAACCTCAGGACTCAGTCTGAGGCCCAAGGTTGCTGGACAGCCTGGGCTACAAAGTGAAACTGTCTCTGCCCTCTACCTTGAAAAACAGAGCAGAAAGTAAAGAGAAGAGAGGGGGAAAATGGAAAAGGACAGAAGTTGGGGAAAGGGAGAGAGCAGCAGTGAGACACAGAGGAAAGACAGATCCACAGGGCTTCCCTCAAGCTCCACCATGGCCGTCCTCTCCAAAGGTCACCATATTCTTATTTATGTCGTTTGTTGTCAACTTCTATTTAGTTTTTACTTCTATTATGTAGTAGAGCTGGTGACCCCACCCAGGACTTCAGACCTGGCCCATGTATGACACTTTCCTCCACCTCTCACCTCCTTCCTCCTCCCTTATCCCAAGTTACCCTTCTTAGGCCAGAGTTCTCTCTCTATTTGCATATAACACACATTTTAGTACCCTCCTTAGCGATGGCCCTTTCCACACTTCCTGGTCTCTACAGGAATCCAAGTTAAGCACAGAAATCTAAAAATTTCAAGGTAGGACCAACATTTATGAGTGAAATTTGTTTTCTCAGGTCTGGGTTACCTCACTCAATTTAATATCTTCCAGTTCCATCCATTTTCCAACAAATTTAAGTTTCTTTACAACTGAATAAAATTCTATCATATACATGTTCTAAAGTGACAAAGGCAATGCCATCTTGTCCTGGCTCCATTTGGGTCAGCTCAGACTCTCCTCAGCCCCCTCTACCACACTCAACAGTGATGTCTTCCCTGAAAACACAGTTTGAATTCTCATGATCTCAGTGGTCCAGATGTATTAACCAAATAATTATAGATACATGAACTTAAACTAAAATAACTGAATAAGATGTAAGTCAAAATTAGTTGTCATGTTGTGTCTGAAATAACTATGTTCTGTCAAAACAAATGATACATGGTTAAACTGTTCCTTATTCAACATCAATGAAATTGTAGGTTTTGCCTTTAAAATGCTGTTCCTCTGACCTTCTTTACTAGGAGACTTTGAGGGATGAGCCCACTCTTGGTCAACAGCCAAAACTAAAGAACTTTTAAAAGCTTAATTGTCTACATTAGTGTGGTGGTCTCTATCTTCCTGACATGAATTTATTATAATGCTTTATTTTCATTACATTCATCACCAACAGCATCTAACATTGGCATCCAGGCTACTTCCATTTCCTCTACTATGACTAGGGCAGCAATGAACACAGATGGGCAAGTACCTCTGTAATAGGAGACAGAGTCCTTTGGATACATGTGTGGGAGAAAACCTTTACCAGCTACACCCTTGACAGGGAATAATAGCCAGAATACAGAAAAACCTGAAAATATCAATAAAGCAAATGATACAATAGGTTATGGAAATAAACAGAGAGTTCTCATAGAAGAAGCACACATAAGAAAGAAAGAAAGAAAGAAAGAAAGAAAGAAAGAAAGAAAGAAAGAAAGAAAGAAAGAAAGAAAGAAAGAGAAAGAAAGAAAGGAGAGAGGGAGAAAGGATAAGAGAGAAAGAATGAAAACAGAAACAAAACCCAATGGATAATAAATATTTTTAAAAGTGCACAAATCCTTACCAATCAGAGATTTGTAAATTAAATGATTTGAGATCTATTTCACTTCAATAAAATGGATATCATTTGATGTGGGATTTCCCTCTGTATGCTGTGAATACCATTGGTTAATAAAGAAACTGTCTTAGGCCTTTGCAGTAAACAGAAAAGGGGAAATGGTGTGGGAGGTCCTTCTATGTGTTGCTTTTATTGGTTAATGAATAAGGAAACTGCCTTGGCCTGTTGATAGGGCAGAGGAGAGATAGGCATATCTTGAAATCAAGCATGATGATTCCTGTAGCATTATTTTTCTTTTTCAGGATTGATTTGGGTTCCCAGGGTCTTTTAAGCATTAATATAATAATTTTAAGATTTTTTTTCAATTTCTGTGAAGAATGATGGAATTTTAATGGAGATTACAGTGATGGATTTTTGTTTTGTTTTTTGTTTCTTTGTTTGTAGTACAGTCATTTTCACAACAGCAAGTTTTCCAGTCTACATGCATGGGAGGTCTTTCTTCTGGATCTTCCTCAATTCCTTTGTCAGGGTTTTGAAATTCTTACTGTAGGAATCATTTATTTCCTTGATTATGTTAATTCCAAGATATTGTATTGCTTTTGAGGCTGCTGTTGTTAATATTGTTTTCATGATTATTTTCTGAATCCATTTGTCATTGGTAATAAGAAAGCTCCTGATATTTGTTAGTTAATTTTGTGTCTGAACGCTTTACTGAGGGTGTTTATTAGCTCTAAGAATTAAGAATTTTCTGGTGGAGTCTTTAGAGTCTGTAATGTGTGGTTTCCTTTTATCTACACTTAAGGACAATTTGACTTCTCCCTTCCTGTGTGTCACTATCTTTCTCTTGTCTTACTGCTTTAGCTAAGATCTCTAGAACTGTACTGAACAGGAGTGCAGAGTGCAGGTTTCCTGGGTTTATTCCTGATCTTAGTGGAAATGCCTTGAGTTTTTTTCCAAGGATCATGATATTGGCTATAGGTCATTCAGTCTGTATCATGCTGAGATCTGTTCCCTCCATTCCCCTCCATTTATGTTCTCATAAGGGTTATTTTCCTGAGAGTGTGTTGGATTTTGTCAAGGTCCTTTCCCACATCTATTGAAAAGATCATGTGATTTTTGTACTTGAGTTTATTTATGTGGTGTTTTACATTTATTGATTAGTGTATGTTGAACTCTCTCTGTGTCTCTAGAATGATGCCAAATCAATTATGATAAACAGTTGTTTTCATTTCTTTTTGAAATCAGTTTGCAGGAATTTTATGGAGAATGTCTGTGTCTATGTTTCACAATATTTTTTAATATTCCTGTGTCTTGCTCTGGTTTTGGTATAAGGATCACACTAGCTTCATAAAATGACTTGGGAAGAATTACTTCCTTTTCTACTTTAGGGAATCACTTGAGAGAGCTTACTGTTTTACTTTGAAGGCTGATAGAATTGTATACTGAATCTATCTGATCCTGGACTTTTGGAGTTGGTACACTTCTCTCCCATTTATATTCTTTATCCCATCTATACTTAACTTTGCTAGGTCATAAATGTCTAGAAAATCAATAATATCTTTGAGGTTTTCCCACTTAGAAGAATATAAGTTCGTAAGATATGTCCTTATTGTTGTAGGTTATTCACCAGATAAGACTATTCACAAATGTGTTTAAGCCAAAAGAAAGAATTTATTTACTGGGTATTCAGGATCCCAGTGTAGTACTGAGACTTTCTCAAAGTGAGCTTTTATGCACAAAAAAACCATGTCATTGTTTGACATACTTCAGTTAACAAGAACAGTTCACCAGAAGCAGAACTATAGAAGCTAAAAAGCAAGGCCAGTACATATTGAGTCTTTCCCAGACTATATGGACTTTGATTTATTAGGCCTTTGTTTTAGTTTTCTCAGGTGGTGCTGTTTATGTGCTGAGTTCTACATTCTGAATAGTACTTCCATCATGGAGTCAGCTGTGCTAAGGTCCGTGGACTTGTTCCCCGCTGGTTTTAGTCAATGAGTCAAATTATAGACTCATCCTGTTTTAGTTTAAGATGTAGGCCCTGGCTCTTAATCCAACCAGAATGAGAACTGAAGGCCTGGCCAGTGTGGATAGTAGAGTAGTTAGCCAGGGAAATCAGAGAACACAGATTGATACCATATATTGTTCCAACCATGGCAAGATTATTTTAAAATTACTGATCAATGGAAGCAACACTTTTCTCCAAAATCAATACATATCTTCCCTTATCTCATGAGAAACCTTAACCTCTCTTATTTTGTGAGGCAATGTATCCGTTGCTGTAATACCTCTAGTTCCTAACCAACCTGTGTACTTAGTTTGGAAAGCATCAGAAGAACCACATTTATTCAGAACATTGGTACTGCCCATCAAGGAGTTTCAGGGCTTTGGTAATATTTTGGTTACACAGATGAATTAACCTGTGATAAAAAAAAAACAGCAGGCATCAGAATAAGAAGAAATGATTATGATATCATCCTCTATTGCTGATTCGGGCTGCGCCAGTCACAGTAAGTTTTGTTAGTCAATCGGTTGACAATCTGGTGGGTACCTACAACTGTGTAGTCCAGGGGCTGGGTGTCAACCCTTTCCTGAGACATAGAGACTGACTCTCAGGGTTTCTTCCCTAATGAGCAAACATTTGTTTTGTTGGCCTACCATGTCTCTAATACCCATGCTGATGACTTCTATACTTTCCATGAATATATGGAATTAATGTAAGAAATCAGTACAAAAATAGAACCAGTGATTTCACTACCTCTTTAAGCATTTTTTTTAAAAAAATTACATCTAATTGTTGTTCAGTTATCAAAAAACAATAACTATTTAAAATACAATGAGAACTACAGGTCTAATTCTATTGACAGAGTGCTTGCTACCTACTGAGTGATTTGATTACAGGCCTGATCCCCAGGGTTGGTGGTCCTGGGTGTTATAGGAAGTCAGGTTAAGCAAATAAAGAAGAGCAAGCCATCAAGAGCATGCAGTAAGCAGCTCTACTCCATGCTTCTGCATCAGGTACTATGTCCAGGTTCTTACCTTGAGTTCCTGCGTGACGTCCCTGAATGATAGACTACAAACTTGAACATGAAATAAACCCTTTCTCCCCCAACTTGATTTTGGTCATAGAGTTTTTTTCAAAATAGAAATGCTAAGTAGGAGGCCTTGATATTTACAAACTATTCAGGACATACGGTAAGTTACAATAATGCCAATGTCATAAGGGAAAAACCTTCCTTAAAGTTCAAAGATAAAGCAGTGTAGCAATATCTTCTAGACTGGTGTGGAAAAAATGCTGCAGAGCGTCCACCGTGTGTTAAGTGATACCCAGAATCCACTCCCAGGGGTCTGAGTCCAGTGTCCTAGGCCCCTTAATTCTAGCGGTTGATTTTTTAACGAGAGGAGCTTGATGCTATGTATATCCCAAATTAGATCCCCAAACAACACAGGAGTATTAATAGGAAAGTGGTGGATTTGAACGTAGTCTTCAGTTTCATGAACAGCAGTGTCCCAATGTTAATGTCACCTTTTCCAAAGTACATTGACAAAATATGGGAAAAGGGCACAGAAGAGCTCTCTACACTGTCTTCCTAAATTTCCATACACATGAATTTATTTGAAAATTAAGCCTATTAAATCAAATGTAGTAGGATACTTCTGTAACTTCAACAGGTCAGGAAGACATGGATTTCAAGCAAGTTTGTTCTAAGGTCATACAAATATGTCTTAATGAATAAAGAAAGAATAAATTGGCTAAAAAGTGGATGGTAACTTGAATCCATGTCTACAAACACTAGAAAACAAAACTGAGCTGTACCAGTGCTCTGATGGCAAACAGAGATGGGTACATTGTGATATTTCAGAAGCAACAGGTGGGGACAGGAAATCTTGAGTAGAGGGGGTGTGACAACCTCGCATTTGTTAGTCACAACCCATTTCCTAACTGAGAGTGGTGCTCATAATGTATCTTATTTAAAGCAATTCAACAAACTGTACTTGAAATTATTTTCTTATTTAAATGAATTTTCTATGTAATACAAATTCTCCTTTTCCAGGTCAAAAAATTTGATTGACTGCCTCCGTGATTATTACTGATGAGATGAACTAACACACAGTACTTAATAACATTAATCCGAACCTAGGATTATTAACTAATAATTTAATGTGTTGCATTTTTAAGCCTAAAAAATAGTCATTGATGAATTACAGTATAACAGAAAACAAAGAGAAAAGAGTTTTAATTAATTACTTTACAAAAAAAACTCCTTTTTATACTTGTAATATTATTTTTAAAAATTGACAATTCCATATATGTATATAATGCATTTCAACCATTCTCACTCATTCCCACCTTTCTGATTTCCCTTCCAACCCCTAGAGGTGCCTCTCTGTACAAGTCCCTTTCCCACATTCATATCTTTGGGTTTTACCCTATGTCCCACAGTGTTTAACCAGGGTTGTCTGTGTGACCCTAGGTTTTAGACTGTCCACAGAAGCCTAGCTAGCTCTCCCGTGAGTATACCTGTGAAATCAATGACTATCTCTCTCCCATAATATACCAATAGCTAATAGTTCATCAGAATGGAGTATGGTTTTGTTGCATCTCTCTCCGACCCTTGCTGTGCTGATGAGGGACCCAGTCTTGTGCAGGGAGCTGCAGATGTTGTGAGATGACCATGGTTGCAAGGGCTGTGTCATGGCCACAACAGAGCATTTCCAGCCATTCTTCTCATCTTCTGGCTCCTCTACCTTTTCTACCCATCTTCCACAAAGTTCTAAGGCTTAGAGGTGCTAGTATAGGTGTTCTATTTAGGGTTAAACACTCAGGAATCACATATTCTGATACCTTGAGCAACCATGAGTCTCTGCATTCACCACAATTCATTACACTGAGAATCTCTCCTCATGAGTGTAAAAGTTTAGAAGACAGTTTGGAATCACATCTCTTTAAACAACTATTGAAACTTCTTCCTACAAGACCTAAGAACTTCTGCTTTCTTATGTGATAATAACTGCACATAGGTAAATGATAAGAGGATAATCGTTATACAAGCTAAGGCCACGTGATTCTCCCAGAAGCCCCACGATGAGAGGTCGATGCCCTGGATCGTTAAGAATTCTTCTCCAGTGCATCTGTAAGTCAACACACAAGCAAAAATAACTTCAAAACTTATTCAGTACATTCACTATTCCTTTCTTTTAAAAACTCAGTTTCAACACATCATTAAAAACTTTATATTTAAATGGTAGTGGTACTGACATACTAAAAACTTTGTTGTATATTATATCAATCTAAACTACTTGAATCAGGTACCTTGGTTAATTTCAAAAGTGATCTGAAGAGGTGTAGCTACCACACCTATTTAAAAACATAAAGGAATTAGGCTTAGTAAACTTGGGCGAGTTTAGAAAATCACACTACAATCCAATTATTTAGCCTTCAAGGAGTCATTCATTTCTAAATCTACATCACTGCTCTCTCTTCAAGGGGCAAAGTCACAGGTGAAGTATTGTTTCTGCCAAAGCAAAAAACCTCACTTTCCTAAGGACATACACAGAGATCAAAGCTTTGTGCAATTGTACTGACTCAGCACACAATAACACAAAAGAACAATACATCAAGTTCTAGACCAAGGACCAGAGGAGACTAAGGGTTTCTGAGAGGAGTCAGTCAATTGCTGTGAGCTCCTGTACTAAGAGTGCAGTAACAACCTTGGATGCTCAGCTGAACATGCCCAGGAGCCCAGGGTAGTAGTTGGAGCACAGCAGGATGCAGGGGTCCTGACACAAGTTAGAAAAACAGCTGCTGCTATGGAGTTCTGAACACACTACAATTACTGTCTGTTTATCTCCATCTTTGTGTATCTCCATCCCGGTGTGTCTCCATCCCTGTGTATCTCCATCCCTGTGTGTCTCCATCCCTGTGTGTCTCCATCTCTGGGTATCTCCATCTCTGTGTGTCTCTATCTCTGTGTCTCCATCCCTGTGTGACTCCATTCCTATGTATCTCCATTCCCCTGTATCTCTTAGGATTTCACAGTTCCCAAATCCACTGAAATGGCCATTTTCTTCTTCCTCTTGTAAGGACAATCCTTTTGTGAGTATGAGATCTGTGGATGACCCTTCTCTGGTTGCACTTTACCCATCCAACCCTTCTGACAAGAAACCAGTAATGAATTTGTAGTACAAGGAGGCCGGACCACACCAGGAGAGAGGAGATGTGGGAAATAGGATATCCCCCATACTTGTTTTCTTATCAGTAATTCAAACTTAAATTTGGCTTACTATTATTCCTTATTATTTTAACATCCATGAGAGATCTAATGTATCAGCATATTCCTCTCTCATATTTATATATCAAAATCAAATCAAAATGAGCTATCGTAGAAACTGAAAGTACTGTAACTTTAAAACAATATACTTAAGTTTTATTAAAAACCTCTGCTACTATTTTAGTGACATTACACAAAAATGAGATTTCTTTCTCAACATACTGAAATATGTGTATCTTTCATTACAAGGTATATCCGCTAGTAGGACATTTTACACACACACACCACCACTACTACCACCATCACCCTTTGTTTTCTCTAAGTTCTCTAGAGTGTGAGGCAAAGGAAAGACCCTGAATGCTGCGAGGCAAAGAGCTCAGTCCTTTTGGCCCCTGCTGCCCTGACATTCTTGGGCTTGGCTCACAGGTGCCATAGTCTACACATGTGGAAACTGTATGCCCTCATAAACTATCAGAGCAGTCTATTTCAAACTCAAATATTCTGAAACAACTCAAACCCACAATCAAGACACCAATGCCATTTTTAAAGGCCCCAAAGAGCCCTTCCTGCACATTATCTACACCATGGGGCAGTAGGATGGAAACAGCCACCTGTGCATTGGTTACCATGACTCACTCTGGGGAACGGGCAGAAGACAGAGTTAATCCTGAAAGGATGGGTTTCCCCTTTAAGGTTTGGAGCATTCTGTGTCCCCATTGTGACACTGAACTCAAGCTTACATCACATAGTTGTTACATCTACTGACTCCTGCTGTGTTATTTTCTAGACAGAAGTTTTGTCCCAAGAATTCATTGTGCATCAAAGCCTATAAAACAAAGAGGGACACGGAAATGCAAAGAGTTTAGTATTTCCATGAGTTTCCACAGAATCAACCATCTATAAATTCAATTTCAATCTTGACTGCAATTTGCAAAAATATTTTTAAATAAACAACCCCACCAAGTTCAGTCTGCCCAGTAAAGCAGTCCCCTCCCCCACACTCAAGAAATTTAGGATTGAAATGATGAAGTTTCCCAACTACTAAGAAATAGACTCTCTAACTAGATAACCTCAGGCACCTCTTTCTCTGCCTAGACCATAACCCAGTAAGCACTGTAGTTAAAATAATACTATTGCTTTATGGAAACAACATATATTCTTGCTTATTTTCATCAAAACCAGTTGTGAATATGGGAGTAAGAAAGTCTACTAAGACACACTTTACTGGAGAGAAAGCTTGGCAAAACCAGTATAGCTCTGGTTATCACATTGCTTCTTTCTTTAATTTTCCTGATATAAACTATATATCAAAGTCCCTGATCCTTTCCTTATTTCCTTATTGGGCATAATCACAACTGTCTGCTTTCATCGTATCATCTACCTTTCCCCTTTACTCTGAGGTTTTTCTTACCATTTGTTTCCCTCAAATAAAACCTGAATATGAAAAATCACAGATGACTCACTAAAACTAATAGGAAAGTTCACATCTTCTGCTCCTGGAAGGAAAATACTGGGCAGCGACTGATTAAAGATTACAGCTGGGGGAAGGACTTGGTGGGGAATCATTTCATTTGCTACAGTTGGAGAACCCAAATACAGTGACAGACAGGACAACTTACTGTAAACCCATAATGTGGAATGCTCAGGTATTGAATCCATGAGAGCCCAGGTATGAAGCTTCCAGAATATAGTGACTGACCTGAGAAAACCTGTGAAGAACAAATCTATGGATCAGAATCAGTCTGTTGATTAAGAATTCTATGCAAGATCCTCCCTCTTCAAGCCCCTTCATCCTTCTGACTGTTTCTTCTTAGATCAGCTCTTCAAAAAGTTCTTCAATAAACTTTAAACAGAATTCTTCATGTTACAAACCCAAAGTTCTTTGTGGATGGTAAAAGAATGCCCCCTCCTCTGTGGATGTCAAGACCTACAATATTATGTTATCTTTAAAGTGGCACACAACTTTTAAACATTCTTTATACTTTAAATACACCTACCATACATATTTAAAATCCTCTTAAGATTCCTTATAATATCTAATTTGTGTAGTTTATACAGAATAATCCAGAAGATGGTAATATTCAGAGCAGAAGAGCCATTTCTTTCATATATTTTCAGTATGTGGTTGATTTAATCTTTGACAATATGACAGGCCAACTGTAGTGACTACTCTACTAAAACTGCTACCTTCTAGGAACACAAGCTAGAAGAACTCTGTCTTGTCTCATTTTATATCACTCAAGCTAAATTCACTGGAGAGTAGGGAACCTCAATTAAGAAAATGTCTCTAGGGAGCTCAGTCCTACCTCAACTTGCTGTGTTGTGCTTTGTTCAATCCCATGGAAGACCTGCCTCTTTCTGAATGGAAATTGAGGAGGATGGGATGGGGAAGGGGTAAATAGGACTCAGGAAGAAGTAACAGGAGGAGAGGAGGAAGGAGTAACTGTGGTTGGTATGTAAAATAAATGAAAATGTTAATTAAATTAAAAAAGAAAATGTCACTATAAGATCATCCACAAGTATGTCATTTTAGAAGAAAGCAGCACCGCTCCATGGACTCTGCATCACCTCCTGCCTCCAGGATACTGCTGTTTGAGTTCCTATTCTTATTTCCTTCAGTGATGACCAGTAATATTGAAGTGTAAGTCAAATAAACCCTTTCCTCCCCAATTTGCCTTTTTGTCATGGTGTTTCATCACAACAATAGAAACCTAACATGGATAAGCAATGATCATCATATACCCACTTCTACTTCCAAGTATCAGTAAGTCTTGTTACTTATAAGAGTTTTGACTCTCTAGTCATGACTTTAGGAGTTTGGATTCAATTAAAATACCACCCTAAAACAACTGCAAGCCTAGAATGGATAATCCACGCCACGTGGTAAAGAGTGGCAGAAAAAGTGCACAATCCCCCACTTAAGAATGCTACCAAAAGTCGAAATCACAACAGAAATGGCAGAAAGCACTGATGGGGATAAACAAGGGACAGCTCTGAAGTTCACATATAATTTATTCTGTCCTCTTAAGTACACTAGAATATGCAAAACAATGATGGTGCGTGCATGCATTCAGACTGCACCTGACCAAATGCCTGTACAGAAAATACATTTGGCTTCATAACTGGTTTTTAAAGTCCCATATAGAAACTTGATACAATAACCAGTTGTATTAGTTCCTTTCCTGTGGCTCTGATAAAACACAATGACAAACAGAAAAGTTGGAAACTCTCTAAGTAAAAATTGCTGATATAATGGTGGGAATGAGAGATACAATCTCATTCATCAAAAACTAAGAAAAAAAGAGGGGGCATGGGGGATTTTGAAATAAATTTAACCAAATGAAATTTTTGTATAATAAAAATTTCAAGACACTGGAAAAAAAGAAATTGAAGAGAGTCCCTGCTCCTGTACTAAGGAGATCCATCCAGCAGGGTAAGTGTGTGCCCACTCAGCCAGAAGGTCCTGGGAATAGAGTACAGGGCCCCTCCAGCTCCTTCTGCAGGGGCTTCTTTGTTCCACATGACCCTGCCCACCCCCAAGTCTGCCCTTTCGTCTGTGAGGTCCTTGGCCCAGCAAGAGTCCCTGCTCCTGTACAGAGGAGATCCATCCAGAGGGGTAAGTGCATGCCCACCTGGCTGGACAGTCCCAGGAATGGAGTACAGGCCCCCTCCATTTCCCTAAAGATTTCTGGCCATTCAGCGGGGTGTCTCCCCGGCTACTGGCTTTCTCTAGTTACCCATCCCATCTAGCCCCCAAGCACTCCTTTCCATCTGCAGGGTCCTTAGATCCACCAGCACAGCCTGCCTCAGGGCAGAGGGAATCTGAGAGCCAGCTTGAGTGCTGAGGGCTCCTAAGAGAGGGCAGACCAAGAAAATCCCCCAAGTACACAGTCAATCCCAGCAAACATTGGACCAAGATGCCAAGATTCTCCTGGCTGCATTTGAAGGAAGAGATGGGCAGGCACCAATGCAAGAAGTCCTCCAACAACCTGAAAAGCAACATGACAACACCAGAATCCAGTGAACATGCAACAGGAAGACTTGAACACCCTATTCCAGAAGAAGTAGAAGAAATCGACTTTGAACGTAACATTATGAAAATAATCGAGGCCCTTAAACAACTCCTTTAAAGAAATGGAAGAGAAGACAAACAAAAAGTTAGAAGAAATGAATAAATCCCTCAAAGATACCCAAGAAAAACAACTAAAAGCAATCAAACAGGCAATGGAAACAGTTCAAGACTTGAAGACCAAAATGGAAGCAATAAAGAAAACACAAACCAAGGGATGGCTGGATATGGAAAAGCTGTGTAAATGAACAGGAATTACAGACTCAAGTATAACAAACAGAATACAAGAGATAAAAGAAATAATCTCAAGCACTGAAGATACTATAGAGGAAATAAACTCATTGAAAGAAAACAGCAAATCCAACAAATTCTTAACACAAAACATCCAGGAAATCAGGGACACCATGAAAACACCAAACCTAAGAATAATAGGGGTAGAAGAAGGAGAAGAGTTCCAGCTCAAAGGCCCAGAAAATATATTCAACAAAATTATAGAAGAAAACTTTCCCAACCTAAAGAATGATATTCCTATGAAGGTACAAGAAGCATACAGAACACCAAATAGACTGGATTAAAAAATATCCCCTTGCCATATAATAATCAAAAAACAAAACATACAGAATAAAGAAAGAATATTAAGAGATACAAAGGAAAAGGTCCAAGTAACATATAAAGGTAAGCCTATCAGAATTACACCTGACTTCTCTATGGAAACCATGAAAGCCAGAAGGTCTTGAATAGATGTGCTGCAGAAACTAAGAGACCATGGATGCAAGCCCAGACTACTATACCCAGCGAAGCTTTCTTTTACCATCGATGGAGAAAACAAGACATTCCTGGAAAAAAACAGATTTAAACAATACGTAGCCACAAACCCAGCCTTACAGAAAGTAATAGAAGGAAAACCAAAATCAAAGGAAGCCAAGAACACCCATAATAACACAGACATCTGGTAACCCTCCACCAGCACAGCTCAAAGAAGGGAGACACACAAACACTACCACCAAAAAAAAAAAAATAGCCAGAGTCAACAACCACTGGTCATTAATATCATTTAATATCAATGGACTCATTCCACCTATAAAAGGTCACAGGTTAAGGGAATTGATACAAAACAAGATCCAACATTCTGTTGTTTATAAGAAACACACCTCAACCTCAAAGACAGACACTACCTCAGAGTAGAGGGTTGGGAAAAGGTTTTCCAATCAAATGGACCTAAGAAACAAGCAGGTGTAGCTATACTAATATCTAACAAAATTGATTCCAAACTAAAATCAATCAAAAGAGATGGAGAAGGACACTTTATACTCATAACAGAAACAATTCATCAGGATGAAGTCTCAATCCTGAATATCTACAGCCCTAATATAAAAGAACCCACATATGTAAAAGAAATATTACTAGAACTCAAAGCACACATCAAACCCCACACACTAATAGTAGAAGATTTCAACATTCCTCTCTCACCAATGGACAGGTCAACAAGAAAGAAACTTAACAGAGAAATAAGAGAACTAACAGATGTAATGAATCAAATGGACTTAACATACATCTATAGAACATTCCACCCAAATAGAAAAGAATATATCTTCTTATCAGCATCTCATGGAACCTTCTTGGAAATTGATCACATAATCGGCAATAAAGCAAACATCCACAGATACAAAAAAAAATTTAGTAACCATCTGTGTATTATCAGATCACCATGGAATAAAGTTAGAATTCACAACCACCAGAAAGCCTACAAACTCATGGAAACTGGACAGTCAACTACTGAACCACCCCTGGGTCAAAGAAGAAAAAAAAAAGAAATTAAAGCTTTCCTTGAATTCAATGAAATTAAAGACACAATTTACCCAAACCTATGGGACACTATGAAAACAGGGCTAAGAGTAAAGTTCATAGCACTAAGTGCCCACATAAAGAAAACAGAGAAACTCACATTAGAGACTTAAAAGCACACCTGAAAGCTCTAGATAAAAAGAAGCAGACTCACCCAGGAGGAGTAGAAGACTGGAAATGATCAAACTGAGGGCTGAAATCAACAAAATAGAAACATAGAAAACAATCCAAAGAATCAATTAAACAAAGAGCTGGTTCTTTCAGAAAATCTACAAGTTTGACAAACCCCTATCCAAACTAATCAAAAGGCAGAGAGAGAACACTAATTTTAACAAGATCAGAAATGAAAAGGGGAACATAACAGACACTGAGGAAATTCAGAGAATCATTATGTCTTACTACAAAAGCCTGTATGCCACAAAATTGGAAAATGTAAAAGAAATGCACATTTTTTAGATATGTACCCTATACCAAAATTAAGTCAAGACTAGGTAAACAATTTAAATAGACCTTTAAGCTGCGAGGAAATAGAAGCTGTCATCAAAAACCTCCCAAACAAAAAAGCCCAGGACCAGATGGCTTTAATGCAGAATTCTACCAGAACTTCCAAGAAGAGCTAACACCTATACTCTTTAATGTGTTTCACATAATAGAAACAGAAGAGTCATTGCCAAACACTTTTTATGAAGCTACAGTTACCCTGATGCCAAATCACATAAAGACTCAAACAAGAAAGAGAATTACAGACCAATCTCACTCATGAACATTGACAAAAAAATTCTCAATAAATTACTCGCAAACCGAATCCATGAACACATCAAAAAATTATCCATTATGATCAAGTAGGCTTCATCCCAGAGATGCAGGGCTGGCTCAACATATGAAAATCTATCAATGTAATCCATCATGTAAATAAACTGAAAGAAAAAAACCATATGATCATTTCATTAGATGCTGAAAAAGCATTTGACAAAATTCAACACCGCTTTATTATAAAGGTCTTTGAGAGATTAGGGATAAAAGGTTGATACCTAAATATTATAGAAGCAATATACAGTAAGCCGACAGCTAACATAAAATTAAATGGAGAGAAATTTAAAGCAATTCCACTAAAATCTGGAACAAGACAAGGCTGTCCACTCTCTCCATATCTCTTCAATATAGTGCTTGAAGTTCTAGCAATAGCAATAAGGCAACATAAGGAGATCAAGGGGATTCGAATTGGAAAGGAAGAAGTCAAACTTTCGTTATTTGCAGATGATATGATAGTGTACATAAGTGACCCAAAAACTCTACCAAAGAACTCCTACAGCTGATAAATATCTTCAGTGATGTGGCAGGATACAAGATCAACTCAAAAAAATCAGTAGCCCTCCTATACACAAAGAATAAAGAAGCAGAGAGGGAAATCAGAGAAACATCACCTTTTATGATAGCCACAAATAGCATAATGTATCTTGGGGTAACACTAACCAAGGACGTGAAAGATCTATTTGACAAGATCTTTAAGTCTTTGAAGAAAGAAATTGAAGAGGATAACAGAAAATGGAAGGATCTCCCATGCTCTTGGATTGGTAGGATCAGCATAGTAAAAATGGCAATTCTACCAAAGGCAATCTATAGATTCAATGCAATCACCATCAAAATCCCCAAAAAAATTCTTCACAGACCTTGAGAAAACAATAATCAACTTTATATGGAAAAACAAAAAGCCCAGTATATCCAAAACACTCCTATACAATAAAGGTACTTCCGTAGGCATTACCATCCCTGACTTCAAATCTATTACAGAGCTACAGTAATGAAAACAGCTTAGTATTGGCATAAAAACAGAGACATTGACCAATGGAATCGAATCAAAGACCCGGATATTAATCCAAAAATCTATGAACACCTGATTTTCGACAAAGGAGCTAAAATTATACAATGGAATAAAGAAAGCATCTTTAACAAATGGTGCTGGCATAACTGGATGTCAACCTGTAGAAGAATGAAAATAGATCCATATCTATCACCATGCACAAAACTCAAGTCCAAATAGATTAAAAACCTCAATATAAATCTGACCACACTGAACCTGATAGAAGAGATAGTGGGAAGTAGCCTGCAATATATGGGCACAGGAGACCACTTCCTACATATAACCCCAGTAGCACAGACAATAATAGCAACAATGAATAAATCGGACCTCCTGAAACTGAGAAGCTTCTGTAAAGCAAAGTACACTGTCATTAAGACAAAAAGGCAACCTACTGAATAGGAGAAGATCTTCACCAACCCCACATCAGACAAAGGCCTGATCTCCAAAATATATAAAGAACCCAAAAAACTAGACATTAAAATTCTAAATAACCCAATTAAAAAATGGGGTACTGAATTGAACAAAGAATTCTCAAGAGAAGAAGTTCAAATGGCCAGAAGATACTTAAGGTCATGTTCAACTTCCTTAGCAATCAGGAAAATGCAAATCAAAACAACTTTGAGATATCATCTTATACCTGTCAGAATGGCTAAAATCAAAAACACCAATGATAACCTATGTTGGATAGGATGTGGAGTAAGGGGAACTCTCATCCATTGCTGGTGGGAATGCAAACTTGTGCAACCACTTTGGAAATCACTGTGGCAGTTTCTCAGGAAATTGGGAGTCAACCTACCTCAGGATCCAGCGATACCGCTCTTTGGAATATACCCAAGAGATGCCCAATCATACTACAAAAACATTTGTTCAACTATGTTCTTAGCAGCACTATTTGTAATAGCCAGAACCTGGAAACAATCTATATGACCCCTAATGGAAGAATGGATAATGAAATTTGGCACATATACACATTAGAGTACTACTCAGTGGTTAAAAAAAATTGACATCTTGAAATTTGTATGCAAATGGATGGAAATAGAAAACACTATTCTGAGTGAGATAACCCAGACCCAAAAAGATGAATATGGTATGTACTCACTCATTAGTGGATTCTAGTCATAAACAAAGGACATTGAGCCTATAGTTCATGATCCTAAAGAAGCTAAATAATAAGGTGAACCTAAAGAAAAACATATAAAGAACCTCCTGGAAAATGGAAGCAGACAAGATTGCCAGGCAAAAGTTGGGAACATGGGGGTGGTAGTGTGGGGGAAGGGGAGAGGGGAGAAAGAAGAGAGAAGTGGCAGATTGGGGAGAACGTGGGGCCTGGGATGGTTGAGATGGAGGAAGGGAGTATATTGGAGCAGGGAAGAAGATATCTTAATTTAGGGAGCTATTTTAGGATTGACAAGAGACTTGGCTCTGGAGGGGTTCCCAGATGTCCAAGGGGATGTCCCTAGCTAGGTCCTTGGGCAGTAGAGGAGAGGGTGCCTGAACTGGCCTTATCCCATAGCCACACTGATGAATATCTTGAATATCACCGTAGAACCTTCGTCTGGCAATGGATGGAGATAGAGACAGAAACCCACATTGGAGCACTGGACTGAGCTCTCAAGGTCCAGTTGAAGTGCAGAAGGGGGGAGAAGATGAGCAAGGAAGTCAGGACCGCGAGGTGTTTGTCCACCCAGTGAGACAGTGTGACTGATCTAATGGGAGCTCACCAAGGCCAGCTGGACTGGGACTGAACGAGTATGTGATCGAACCAGACTCCCTGAATGTAGCTGACAATAGGGGCTGACTGAGAAGCCAATGATAATGGCACTGGAATTTGATTCTACTGTATGTACTGGTTTTTTGGGACCCTAGTCAGTTTGGATGCATACCTTCCTAGGCCTGGATGGAGGTGGGAGGGCCTTGAACGTCCCCCAGGGCAGGTTATCCTGCCCTCTCTTAGGACTGGAGGGGGAGAGAGTAGGGGGGAGCGAGAGGGAAATGGGAGGAGGGGAGGAGGTAGAAATTTTGAATGGTATTATTTACAAAGCAATAAAAATAAGAAAAAGAAAAGAAATTGAAGATACTAGATGACAGACAGACAGCCCAACTTTATTAATTGGGAGGATAAAAATTATAAAAATATACATCTACCAAAGGAAATCAACATGTTCAATGCAATCCTTACCAAAATTCCAATATAATTCCAAGAAATTGAAAAGGCAATAATAAATTTCACATGGAAGCAAAAAAGACCCAGGTTAGGGGAATAATCCTGAACAACAATACAACTGTCACAGGGATCATCACCCATTGGTGAAAGAATCCATCCTTTTGTTGTGTGAGGAATAATTCATCTTCTGTTGATAAGAGACTTTCAGCAGGCCTGTCTACTCAGCTGGGAATAAGAGCAAGAGACTCCTGAAAACTTTACCACCCTATGTGCCCTTCTCTCATAAAGAGGACAACATGTCATTTTCTCTGTTAGGACCATGGTCCCATTAAAAGGGAAAGTATACTTGAGCCTGGGGGTGTGCTCTGGGATGTCCTTCTGTACACTGTGAATGCTGCACTCATTGTTAATAATACAGTTGATTGGCATGTAGACAGGCAGGAAGTATGGGTGGGACAATTAAACTAAGGAGAGAAGAGAATTGTGGGGGCAGCCATCCACCAAGGAAATAAAACATGTAAAAAATGAGGTAACAAGCCACCAACCACATGGCTATACATCAATAAGAATTATGGGTTCATTTATGTGTAAGAAGAAGCTAGTAATAAACTTGAGCAACTTGCCAAGCATTTATAGTTATTATAAGACTCTGAGTGGTTATTTGGGAATTGGTGGGTGGAAAAGAACCATCTGTTTATATATGGCGACCAATGTGAGGACAGTACATCCACATAAATCCTGAAAAGGCTTTAAAAAAGGATTCTAGATACACAAAAACAAAGTCAAAAACAGCTTCCTCAGCTTCCTAGTTGTATTTCTTGTGCAGGCTGTGGTGCAAAGATGCCATGATGTATGGGCTTGAGTTACAGCATGGCAGATTCCCAGGACAGTACATAGAGGCCTCTCTAAGCCATGTAGCACACTGCATGATGCACTTAGCTTTTTCTCATACAAGCAAAAGGGGCTAAGAAACACTATAAAAACAGACTCAGACAGAAAGGCCTTTAAATGCATCACCGCATGTTTGAAAAGTGTGCATGGGCTTAAGAAAAGCAAACGGGCATATTCATAAAATATAGAGTTTAAAAATAAAGTTTTTAATGAGAGAATAAATTTATATAAAAATAAGTCACATAGACACATAGAGATGGACAATTACCCAGTCTGGGTCCTATATACTATTGTGCTGATTGTGAATTTTTTGAATGCTAACAAACAAATAACAGTTGCTGAGAAACATAGGATTGAAAAGACTGATAAAACACACCAGCCTAGACATGTTAAGAATGCCCTAACTTTAAAACAAAAGTCCAAAAAATATATTTGTAAAATGGAATTTAAAAAATGTATTGCTTTGGAGAAGGGGTATTTCCATAGGGAAAAAAAAGGGGCTGTGGATTCATTCCAGATTAAGATGGATAGGTTTCATCAAGAGAGGCCTCTTGAACTTTTCCAAATGATTTCTATCAACAAAGGTTATATCTGGTCTTCCAAGGACTTGGCCATTATCTCAAATTTTCTTAGGGTTCTCATAAGCTTACCAGTACCCTCAATCAGCAGGATGTATTCTAGAGACCTATGTCCAAATTCCCAATATGTTTATGAATGTTTGTTTTCATTTAAAGGTGGTTGGTTATAAATTCTTAATGGTCATGGTCAATCTCTTTCTTAAGAAGAAAGGGGGATATGATAGAGAAAACACGGAGAGAAGGGTACATCATTATGACAAAATGGGGTAGATAATTTAATCTACCTTAATCCAAAAAACAACTGTTAATCTCAAAATATTTTACATTGGTATCAATTTTGCTTTGTTGATGCAAATTGAAGGTCAGTTTTGTTATACTGTATCTATATTTCTACTCTTCTTTAAGATATTATGTTTTTGCAACTCATTTAAAAGTGTAATGTATAATTAAGTAATACAAATTAAGTCATCTATAATAGTTAAATTTATAGTAAGGTTAGTTAGGTTTTCTAGGTATACAAAGATATAGTTCAGATAGGCAATCATCAAACCTTTAAAAGACCTACAGAATATAGCATTTAAAATGTTGTAAGAACTTAAACTTGACAGTGAGACACATCTGCTCCTGGAAACATCAATTATTTCTTTTTTTTTTCTTTTTGTTCTTTACTTTGTTTATTTTTTACCTTTTTTTTCATTTTTCTTTTTTGTTGTTTTTTCAAGACTGGGTTTCTGTGTGTAGCTTTGGAGGCTGTCCTGGAATTCATTCTATAGACAGGACTGACTTCAAATTCATAGAGATCTGTCTGCCTCTGTCTCCTGAGAACACCAATTACTTCTAAAAGGATGATAGACATCAAAAAAATCCCTATGGATTTTCTTTTGATGTGTTGAGATAATTATTTGGGCAAGAAACTGCTCTTGCCAGGACTGCTTGACAGCATGTTGTAGAAACTGGACATGGAAGGATCCACAGGAAAAGTTACTGCTAAACTTTTCCAAAACAAGGAAGGATAGTCCTTCAGTTTTCTGTATCACAAAAAAAACCTGTCAGTAATTCTTCAGGACACAGAGAAAAGCTACTTTCAAATATTGCCATTATAGGTGAGACAATTCTTCAAATTTCCTGCTTCACTAAAAAGTGCTGTGGAATAATCCTCTTGTACACTGTAAACATTTGTCACTCAATTTTGTTTAATAAAATGCTGATTGGCCAGTAGCCAGGTAGGAAGTATAGGTGGTGCAACCAAACTAAAGATTATGGGAAGGAGAAAGCAGAATCAGGAGATGCTAGCCAGATGCAGAAAGAACAAGATGAGTAAATCCCACTGAGAAAAGATACCTCCATGTGGCAGAACATCAATAAGAAATATGGGTTAACTTAGAATTTAAGAGCTAGTTAATAATAAGCCTGAGCTATTGGTCAAACATTTATAAATAATATTAAGCCTCTATGTGGTAATTTGGGAAGTGGCTGCTAGGTATTTGGGACTGAGCAGCTCCAAGACAGGAAATTTCTACCTATAAAATAGTCTGCCAGATACTCTATTCCTATAATTTCAAGATGGATGTCCCAATGTAATGGAAGAACTTTGTGTGTCTGTCCAAGCAGCCTGATGTTTCTGTCATTTCTAAAGTTTTGGAAGTTGCTTATAATGCACTTCCTGTTTACTCAGGTAATATAGCCTTCTGGGGTCTTTGATGGAGTTGAAGACTAGATAGTTGTAATTATAGTTTTCCTTAGTTATGATAAAAGATAAATTAGATATGAAACTTTAAACTCACAAAGATAGCATAGATGATAAAGTATTTTCTCTATTTTTACCAAATACAAATAAACTGGATATTGTAACTGTGATTCTTACTTGATAACTGCTTTTGTTATATATAATTTTACAATGTTAAAGTTAAAAACTTCCATTTTGGTTAGACAGAAAGGGGATGTCCTTCCGTACACTGTGAATATGCGTTGCTCTCATTGTTAATAATAAAGCTGAGTGGCTGGTAGCCAGGCAGGACAACTAAACTGAGAAGGAAAGAAAGCAGTGGGTTCAGGCAGATTCCGGCCCTTCCTAGTGAGATCTTTCAATAGACATTTCTTAGGATCATATTACAAAACCATAATAACTTAGAGTTTAAAGTGGTGTGGTTGGCTGATCCCCCACAACAAAACAGATTACTGCTTTCCTTTAATGCCACTGTGAGAGACTTGTCGGCTGTTTTAACCACAGCAGAGGTGATTTGGTTTATTTGGCAGTCTCTAAAAGGAAAGCAAAGGTCATGATCTGTAGTTGGTTGTTTTTATTCTTTATTCTTCTCTCTTTTGGCAGTCTATCACCCAGCTCTTAAATAAATCTCACTGGATCTTATTATTACTTATAAATGCTCAGCCTTAGCTTGGTTTTTCTCTACCCATCATTTCTTTAAATTATCCCCTCTACCTTTTGCCTCTGGGCCTTTTCTTTTTCTTTCTTCTGTATTTCTTACTCTCATTCTTACTCCAGGGCTAGCTGTGGGACTGGGTAGCTGGCTCCTAGCATCCTCCTCTTCTCTTCTTATTCTTCCATGCTCTCAGATTTCTCCTTCCAGTTATTCTCTCTGCCCGCCATCCCCTCCTATCCTTTCCTCACAAGTTATTGGCTGTTCAGCTCTTCATTAGACCAACTAGGTATTTTAGACAGGCAAAGTATCACAACTTCCATAGGCAGAAACAATGATATCAATATGCTTTCAGAATCACAAAAAGCAAGTAGAACCTGACAAAGCAGCACTCCAGAAAAGGGTGACACTGTTCAGGAGAAGCCAGCATCCAAGGGGAAATACCTGACATTCAAACCATTAGATAAAGTTACTAAATGCGTCTGAACCATGTTCAGACCTGTTTGTTTAGGGTGTTGTCTTCCTATCTTCTTGAAATTCCTACTTGCTCTATTAACAAGGGTAATTTCAGGGGTTTCACTCTATGTAAATTTGACTTTTACATAGACTTGAAAATTGAAATAGAGATAGTAAAGAAAACACAAACTGAGAGAATTCTGGAAATGGAAATTTCACTAAACAAACAGAAACGATAGATGCAAGGATAACCAACAGATTACAAGAGATGGAAGAGAGAATCTCAGGAGTTGAAGATATAGTAGAGGAAATAGATTCATCGACCAAAGAAAATGTTAAAGCCAACAAATCCTTAACATGAAACATCCAGGAAATCTGGGACATCATGAAAAGAACAAATCTAAGAATACTAGGGATAGAAGGCGAAGAACTCACTCAAGATCAAAGGCAATTAAAATATATTAAACAAAATGGTAGAAGAAAACTTTCCCAACTTAAAGAAGGATGTGCCTATGAAGGTACAAGAAACTTACAGAATACCAAATAGACTGGATAAAAAAGTCACTCTGTAATAATCAAAACACTAAACATATATAATTTTAAAAAGTATTAACAGCTTCTGTAAGGCAAATGACACAGTCAACAAGATAAAATGGCAGCCTACAGTATGGGAAAAGATCTTCATTAATCCCACTTCAGGTAGAGGGCTTATCTCCAAAATATATAGAGAACACAAGAAACTAGACATCCAAATACCAAACAATCCTATACAAATATGGGGTATAGATCTAAACGGAGAATTCTCAACAGAAGAATTGCAAATGGCCAAAAGACACTTAAGGAACTGCTTAAACATCCTTAACCATCGGGGAAATACAAATCAAAATGACTCTGAGATACCATCTTACATCAGTCAGATTGGTTAACATCAAAAACACTGATGACAGCTTATGCTGGAGAGGATGAGGAGTAAGTGGAATACTCCTCCATTGCTGGTGAGAGTGCAAACTTGTACAGACACTTTAGAAATTAGTATGGCTGTTTCTTAAAAAATTGGGAATCATTCTACCTCAAGACCCAGAAATGCCACTCTTGGGCATATAACAAAGGACATTTGCTCAACCTTATTCATATCAGTATTATTTGTAATAGCCAGAACCTGGAAACAACCTAACTGTCTCTCAACTGAAGAATTGATAAAGAAAATGTCACACATTTACACAATAGAGTACTTACTACTCAGCAGGAAAAAAAACCCAATGACATCCTAAACTTTGCGAGTAAATGGATGGAACTATAAAAATATCTTGAGTGAGGTAACTCAGACCCCAAAAGACAAAAAAAAAGTATGTACTCACTGACAAGTGGATATTATATATAAAGCAAAGAATAAACCAGCCTATAGTTCAAAATCCCGAGAGAAGCTAAGTAACAGGGAGAATCCTAAGAGTGACATACATGGATCCCCCTGGGAGTGGGAAATAGACAAGATCTTCTGAGGAAATTAGGAGCATGGCAGGGGAGGTGAGAGGGCAGAGTGGGAGGGGAGAAGGGGAAGGAGGAGGAGAACATTAGGGAATTGGATGGTTGACTTGAAGGAGGGAAAAAGAGGAAGAGCTAGGAAAGAGATATCTTGATTGAGGGAGCCATTATGGGGTTAGAGAGATTCCCAGGAATCCACAACCCCAGCTAAGACTCCAAGCAATAGTCTTGGAGATGGTACCTGAACTGGCCTTCCCTTGTAATCAGATTGATCGCTACCTAATTGTTATCCTAGAACTTTCTTCCAGCAACTGATGGAAGCAGATGCAGAGATCCACAGCTAAGCACTGGGCTGAACTTCTGAAGAGTTCAGTTGAAGAGAGGGAGAAGCAATAATATGAGCAAAGGGGTCAAAACCATGACAGAGAGACCCACAGAAACAGCTGACCTGAGCTAGTGGGAGCTCACTGACTCTGGACTGACAGTGGGGAGCCTGCATAGGTCCAAACCAGGCCCTCTGAATGTGGGTGACAGTTGTGTGGCTAGGAAAATCTGTGGAGCCACTGGCAGTGGGACAGCGTTTATCCCCAGTGCTTGAACTGGCTTAGTGGAGCCCATTCCTTTTGGAGGGAAACCTTGCACAGCCTAAATAGAGGGGGATGGTCCTGGTCCTACCTCAAAGTGATGTGTCAGATTTTGTTGACTCCATATGGGAAGCTTTACCCTCTCTGAGGAGTGGATGGGGGTGGGGTGGGGGAAAGATGGGAAAAGTGGAAGAACAAAAGGAGGGGGAACTGGGATAAGGAAGTAAAATGAGAAAAGATCTTTTTTAAAAGAGTAAATTTAAAAAATTTAAAAAAAGAAAACCACAATTCACACTCACCAGCATGAACACAAAGTAGATGGTCACAGCTAGAGTTGGTACAGCTACTGCATTCTCTCCAGCTTTGAAACACAGTGGCAGTGAACTGGCAGAATAAGCCAACATCATGATGGTAAAAAACATAGTGAAGAAACCCTTCACATCTGTGTTTACTCCTTAGAAAGAAAAAAGGTAGGGACAGTTCATCACCTAAGTCAAGAGATTGTACGTATTTCAAATAATGCTTTAGTAATCAATGAGACTGGTAACAGCTTCACGGCCACCCAACTTCTCTGCGTCTAACTGCTATCTGACCATGTGGATGCTGGGAACAAAATTTCAGGACTTTGCATAAGCAGCATGTCCTCTTAACCAACGAGCGTCTCTCCAACCCATCGTATGGCTTTATTTTTACACCTGACACAAAATATATTTCCATATATTAGCTGCTCTCCTCTATACACAATTATGAGCAATTTACAGGATCCTGACATGGAGAGCTACAGAAAATACAACTGGCCAAAATTTTATTCCATTCTCTCACAGGGGAATCAGCAATATAACATATTCATGTTCACATTCCCATGTGTTTATTATACCTGCATTAGTAATGAAACTGGGATCAGGACTGTGCCAGTGAGTTGTTTTGTAAATTTAACATAAGCTAGTGTCATATGGGAAGAGGGAACCTCACTGAGAAAATTCTTCCTTTAGATTGGCCTGTAGGCAAGCCTGTGGGGACATTTTCTTGATGAACAATTTATGTGGGAGGTCTTAGAAAACTGTGGATGATGCTATACCTGGGCAGGTGGTCCTGGGTTCTATAAAAAGGCAGGCTGAGGAAGACATTAGAAGCTAGTAAGCAGCACTCCTCCATGGACTCTGCTTCACTCCCTGCCCCTAGGTTCCTACCCTGAGTCCCTGCCCTGACTTCCCTTCTTAAAGTACATTAAACAGTAAGATGAAATAAACCTTTTCCTCCACAAGTTGATTCTGGTCATGGTGTTTGTCACAGCGCTAGAAACCTATCCAAGGCAAGGGTTAAACAACCATGCAGTGATTTTAATATTGAGAGGATGGGAGGGTGCCTGCAACTTTAGTTTTCCTAGAAAATCACCATATGACTGCTTTGGAGGAAGGCGATGGGTTCCAAAACTGATTTGTAATCTTCATGATACTAATGTTATAAGACGTGTATAGTCCTGTGTTTTATAACAGTCACAAGGACACAGAGTCAGGGTAGCTGAGTTCAATGCCTAATTATTTTCAAAGTTAATGTTATGATTATCAAGGTGAGTATGGTACACATGTGTGTATGGGTATGCATGTGGCATGATGTGCATGTGCCAAGGTGTGCATGAGTCATGGTGTTCATGTGGAGTTTAAGGACAACTTTCTGGGGTGATTCTATTTTCCATTGTGATTCTGAGGATCAAATTCAGGTTGTCTGGCTTGCAGAATAAGTACTTTGTCCGTGGCCTAAATGACTAGCTCTGGATGGTAAATCTGTTATAAAACAAAGTCTAAGCTTTATCAGTGCTTCTCTCTCTCTCTCTCTCTCTCTCTCTCTCTCTCTCTCTC
>PVIU01020139.1:0-34484 GCA_004026605.1 Ondatra zibethicus
TTCTGCGTGACTAACCAGCTTTCTGCCACATACACACATACACATACCCACACACACATAAACACACACACACATTCTGCCTCCTGTGTGTGTGATTCTGTGTGACTGACCAGCTTTCTCTCTCTCTCTCTCTCTCTCTCTCTCTCTCTCTCTCTCTCTCTCCCTGTCTCTCTCTCTCTCTCCTCACACACACACACATACACATACTCTGCCTCCTGTGTGTGTGATTCCATGTGACTGACCAGCTTTCACACACACTGCCTCCTGTGTGATTCCATGTGACTGACCTGCTTTCTGCCTCTGCGGCCATGCTCTTTCCACCAGGATGGATGATGTCTTCCAGGAACTGTAAACCATCCTGTATCATCTTTGCACCCTTAAGTTGCCTTTGTCGGGTGTTTTATCAGACCCACAGTAAAGAAACCAAGACCATGTATTTTACCAAGGTTTCCATGATAGCTTTGTATGCAGGGCATGCTGGGAAAGGTAGTGACTGCGGGATTGATGCCAAGGGTGTAAGCCTCCTTTGGCATGTTGGTGGGCCACAAATGAGGTACATGTTAGTCATGAACATTGGAAAGGCTCCTGGGGAAGTCTCAGGTCACCTTTGCTAATTTTGCTTTTGCAGCCAAGGTGTTGGTAAGCCTGTGTTATAGGTCACCATTTAACAAAGTTTACATGAAACTTTTCAGTGTTGAAGATGGAGGCGTGGGATTGAAATAAATGAAAGGTGACAGATATCTTTTTAGGGGGGAAAATCAGTCTTCCAGAGGTCAGTGTGAAATATTCCTTACTCTGTATCACAGCCAGGAAGCCCCATTCTAACCCAGATTCCTGCCCATGTTGGTTTTTCTTTTTTCTGATGTGAAAAATATTCACTTAAAACAGAAATCTCAAGTTTCAAAGATGACATGGAAGCCCAGCAAGGCAAAACTTTTGTTATTATATTTCTATATCCAAAATAGATTTGGCTTGACTTAATAAGAAACAATAAAATTATAAGAACCATTTAAACAAATATTTTTACAAGTAGCAGTTGAATGTAATGTGTGCGCCAGGAAATTAAGATAAGGATAATTGCTGTAACTTCAACCAAGATAAAAAAGCAGACGAAAGGAGAAATGTGGTGAACTAAATAGACTTTATTTTAGAAAAGTTTTATACCAGTTCATTAGGGTAAAAGCGTTTTAAAGCATTGTGATAAAAATAATGCAGGTTAATGCTCTTGATCCCCGTATGAGGCAGTTACATGTCAATGATTTCTTTGCTGTTCTTAGAAGGGACTTTATGCTGAAAGTTGGAAACCCAGTGACAAGATGTGTCACACCACTCACTGTCCAGCAGTAACTTGGGGACTGTGGGCTTCTGGGGACCTGACCTGATCCCTGAAGAGCCACACCTCAAATGGTTCTCAGTATGAATTGCTGTTCAGGAAAAGGCACTTCAGTTGGAGAGGAATGTGTCCCCGTTGATTTCCAGGGTGTCAAAATAAAGTGAAAAACGGAATCTCTCCCTTAGGGACAAAATTCCAATGCTCTGTTTTGTTGAGACAGGGTCCCCTGTATCTCAGGCTGACCTTGAACTCACTAGATAATCAAAGAAAACCTTGAACAACAGGTCCTGAGATTAGCGCCACCATACATTTTGACTATATCTGTTTTGGTTTTGGTTTTTAAATGTGTATGATGTACAGTACCCTAGGAGACCAGAAGAAGGTGTTGGGTTTAATGGAGCAGGAGTTACAGAGGGTTGTGGGCACTGTATAGGTACTGGGAATTGAAACCCGGCCCCCTGGAAAAGCAACCAGTGCTCTTAACCAGGGAGCTATCTCTCCAGCCCCTTGAATTTGCTCTAAAAATTCCAATGCAAGCCTCAGCTCTCTTCACTAGTGCCATTGGAAGTATCTGGATTAAGATGTTATATTAAGGCACATTGGTGCATGCCTTTAATCCCAGCACTCAGGAGGCAGCTGGATCTCTATAGACAAGGCCAGCCTGGTCTATAGAGAGAGTTCCGGGATAGCCAGGGCTTAGGGAGAAACTCTATCTCGACCCCGCTCCCCCCAAAAGATGTTGCCTTCTCAGCTGCTCTGTAAGGGTTTTGTTAGAACAAGATATGTGAGCAAATGTTCTTGGACTCCTCACAGAGAAAGAGCAAGCTCTTTGGTGCCCTTTGCTTTCCTTCACCAGGGCAGCTCTCTCTGAAATCCATTCACCATTTGTTGCCTTCACGAATGCAAGACTAGTTATACCTACCTTTTTCCATTAAAGAATTAATTTAGTTTGTCCTTGCCAGTTTCACACACGGATATAATGCACTCTGGTTACTCTATCCTCCCATCCACATACTAGTCTCTTTCTCAGATTCATGACTTTTAATCTGGTTTTGTGATCCATTCAATTCAACCAGAGCCAGGCTGTGTGTGAGACCATCAGATTGTAACTATACATTGGGCCCTGGTGGTATCAATAGTGCACACATTTTTTTCTTTTAATGGAAAGTTCCTTTACAAGCTAATTTGTTTTCTGGTTTTCAAATGGGACCATTTATGTTCTTCAAGCGCCGTAAGAGTTTCCACGTGTGTTTTCACACTTGCTTAAAGACGATTTATTCTGTGCAATACTAGAAGTCGCACTGCAGTGCAAGCCTGCCTTATGTCACACACCCACGCAGATCCTCCTTGATGCTCTCCTCCTGGCAGTGGCATCCAGCAGGCTGCCAGGTGGCATCAGGAAACAGCTTGTTGGCAGGTTCTCATATTTCAGGTGGTGTGCTAAGAACACAGGAAGGCACACATTCTGCATGGCCACGGGGTCCATGTGTGTCTCTGTAAGCAAAGGATCTGCTAAAGGCCTCGCTGGTCTACTTTCCATTCAGATTTCTCCAGTGAGCATCGTGATGTGGAACTGAGATGAAACAGGCCTTGGGTTTGGAGCCAAGGTCCCGCCTAGAGATTTTAGAGGGTGAGATTTCCATCTAGCATAGCTGCTTTTGAACACAGCAGCAGGTGGGCCCCCAGGCATCATGTGACCCTTTTACTTGAGACTCTTAGGGGCTGTTATGGGTGGGATTAGGTCCCTCCCCTTCCGTATTGCTTATTTAAGTCCTATCACCCAGAACTTCAAAATGTAACTGTCTTTGGAGTCAAGATCTATAAGGAGGTGGATGAGTTAGCATGAGGTTATAAAAGTGGGTCCTATTCCAGTATGACTGGCATCTGCCTAAGAAGAGCAAAATGGATGTAGATATCTTCAGAGGTGAGGTCATATGAAGAAAGAGGTAGAAGGCAGCCAGCTCCAATTCAAAAATAAAGGGAACCAGAGCTGATCTTGAATTATGAGTAGATTTATTTCTGCAGTTCAAGCCCCACAGTTTGATATTTTGAGCAAAAGGGCCTCGGACCAGCTCTCCTGCCTCCTTCTCTCCTCAACAGCACAGAGTTGCTTAAGCGTAGTGTGTCTTTCTTCCAGACACTAAGATTGTTTGCCAAGCATTCCCTTTGTTTCCAGCCAGCTTCTTCTCCACTTGTACAATGTCTCAGCCTGGTGTTGTAATACTGCCCGGAGAAAAGCATAAACCTCAGCTGCAGACTCTTCCATTTCCACTTTGCTTTCGGCAGTTCCCAGGCTCCATTCAAGTTCAGCAAACAAACATTGGCATCCACGTGACTCAACCGAACCCCATCAGGGCAAGCCCCTGTTTTCATCCTGTCGGGTTTTGAGTTCTCAATAGTTTGAAAATGTCACTAAAAATTACGTTCCCTTCAACTTTTTCATTTTCAGACTTTCCGAAGGTGTTAATTGGCTTTAAGACATCTCTGGCTAAATGTCTTCCAGTAATATAAAGTAATAGCAAAAATACATTTTTCTCTCCATGTCCATCCGGAGTTTTGCCCACTCTCAATTTTCCCTCTCAGTTCGTATCTTTTATATCAAGAGTCTGCCTGCTTTCTGGCACTGTGAAAGGTGCCATGGTGAGTTATTTAAAAAAATATATGAAATCTGGTTCTTGTATTTAAAGAATGTTTGGCATAACTGAAGACACATGTAAGGACCGACTTTAAAATATACACAGAGCAAAGACTTGGCAGATGAAGTTCTGCTTACACTCAGCCATACGGGCCTCCCTGCTGCTCCAGGCCCACAGCAACTGTCCCTGATGTACCCTGCCTGAGTCCCCAACCCCGTCCCCATTAACAGTGGACCTGAACAGGGTAACTGTTCAGACCTCCAGTCATCAGAGCCCACACCTCAGCCCTTCCTTACCCTATCCTGCTCTAAAGAGCTCCCTTCAGGTAGCCATGCTCTGGGGATGGGCTTACAGCACTCCCAACTTCAGCAGGCCAATTGTGAAAACAGATTTCTGACCTAGTCTCCTGAATTTCTTTCCTGTCCCTCCCTCCCTCCCTCCCTCCCTCCCTTCCTTCCTTCCTTCCTTCCTTCCTTCCTTCCTTCCTTCCTTCCTAGAAATAGGGTCTTGCTGTCTACCTATTCTGCCCTTAAATTCACAGTCCTCCTGCTTCAGCCCCCCCAAGTCATGGTACTACGAGGGTCTGCCACTGTGACTATTTCTCCTTAGTTACCCAGTCAGAGATCTGGTTGGATCTGAGTATTTGTTCATTGCTTGGCCTAGGGTCCCAGAACAGCTCCAAGACATGAGCATACCCTTGTGAAAACTGTTCTTACAACATAACCCCACATGGGGGTCCATTAGAGTCCCTATAGAGGATGAGAAATTATTATTCTACCTGGGTGAGACAATAGTAAGGACTCCTGTGGAGGACTACAGAGGCCCAGCTTGGACCATGATCTGGAGTAACTCCAGCACACACGGCTAGTGCGGCCCCTGTGAAGTAACTCCAGCACACACGGCTAGTGCGGCCCCTGTGAGGCTGAGGGCTCTGTACCCTGTTAGAGTTTAGAAGACATCCTGCTTGTCTCTCTCCGTCTCTCTTTGCTGTGCCTATTTTTGATCCTTGCCTGACCTCAGAACCACCTTTTTTTCTGCTACTTTCAACCTCCAGATAGATAGATTTAGAAGTTTGCTCAACTCGGCATCTCCAAGTTCTTTGTACCCTAGGGCTGACTTTCTCCTAGGGCTTCAGTACTTTGCACGTACCCAGTTTAATTCAAGGATTTCCCTCGTCAGTATCCTGTCTTTGCTCTGCCCCAGGGGAAGACTAGATTGGCCTAGTTCTAGTCACTTCCCACCTAGACCCTGATACTCTTCATGCTATAGATGAGGCGGAAGACAAGCAGGTGAAGTGGGCCATCTCTGTGGCACAGGGGCCTATGCTTTGACATGACAAACAATTTCTTACATGACTTCAAGGTTTAGTACTTCCTCCTCCTCCTTTCACCTGTCTCATGAGAGTCACCGGAATGCAGGAGCCAAACCTCCCCTCCAAAGGTAAATAGAATCTGAGAACTGAGATACCCACATTTGATCTCTGGATTCCACACACATCACAAAATCATACATGACTACACACAAACACAGACACACACACACGCACACCCCTAGTCCCTGTGATATGCACAGCACTCTAGAGAGGTAGGTAATTCTGTGACACTCCGAAGGCTCGGTACCTTTGGCAACACTCAACAAAAGAGCCCAAACCGTCTGATTTTCTGGAACTTCTGTTGGATTAAGCAGGGGATGTATAAATAAGTAATAGATGTGTAAATCTGTGAAAGACATGGAAGGTAAAGGTTACAGAGACTGCTGGAGAGATGGACATGGGGGAGAGACGGTGGAAAGCAGCATTTGACGCATGATGTGGACCACATGAAGATACAAGCCACACAGAGATCTGGAGAGAAAACTCCATGTAGAGGAAGACAGTGCAGAGGCCCTAAGCAGGAGCATGCTGGGAGCTCTCAAGGAAGGAACGGTGGAGGACCGTTGGCTGGAGTCTATAGTAAGGACCAGAGAGGTGGGAATGTGGTAGGAGAGGTAAAAGAACAGATGGCAGCAAAAACAGCCACGCTGGCCACACTGGGAGGAGAATTACTATGTCGCTTGCTTCCCTTAGGTTTCAAGGCTGTTTTAACCACTAGGTTTGTAATAGACCAAAAAAGCATGGACACAGTTGGGGGAACAAGGAGTCTCAGAATCCTCTAGAGAAATGAGGGTGTTAGCTGTGGAAATGGGAAGAATAGGTTGAATGATGTATGCATTTTGAAATGTGTTCCTGCTATGTAGGACTTTGTGCTGGAACATAGCATATATGTAAAACATTCCAACCCAAGGCATGCATGCGGATAGCACCTTAGTGACTGACATATACTTACCACTGGCCCTGCTGGCAGTGTCTAATATGTTCAACAGGAAAGCTGGAATTGCAACCTGAGTGTTCTGTCTCCGCTGCCCATCTCTTTATATTATTATTAATATTATTATTATTTATTATTTTTTTCTATATGTATGTAGCAGGGCATGAAAATGCCATGGCACACATGTAGCATTTAGAAGACAACTGTGAAGCTGATTTCTCCTTCCACCTTCTTTTGGGTTCTGGGGATTGAACTCTGGTTGTCAGGGTTATAGGGCAAGCACCTTTCCATGCTGAGCCATCTGGCCAGCCAGCACAAGCCCCGCTCTTAGTCACTGTATGAAAAGCACAAAAGAGAAAAAAGGTAGAATCTAGTTTGGATGACTTAGAGAGTTTTAATGAAAAGTAACATTATGTCTGAGTCTTTCAGGAATCGATAGAATCTGATAGTCTGAATGGGTGGGGTCTCTTTAGAACAGTAGCTATACTGAAAAGCTGCCTTAAATAATACATTAATAGCCACCTGCTGGCTGATGACTTGATGTTCCAGAGCTGAGCTGGGATACACCAGGATATGTCTGTCTATAGTGGTTATTCAACACCATTCTCTGCCATTCTCCCTACTGCCCCAGCAGATGCTACACAGTGTCAGTGAAGCAGACTGTGCAATGAATGCCAAGGGCAGCTGTTCCAGGTCCCAGCGTTTACCTGCCATGTGACTTTGGGTCTAACTAGATGTAGCATGACTAATAAAACCCAGAGACAGATATTGAGGTTTAACCTGAAGGTCAGGAAAGCAAAGCAATCAGCCACTGACTCTTACCTCTACCTCAGTCTGAAATGGAGATCCTGCCTCCAGGAATCTCAGAATGAGACTGTCTGAGAGCTGTCTCCTCCAACTTTATACTTCTCTCTAGGGCTGGGATTAAAGGCGTGCACCAATTCCGCCTGGTTTCCATGGCAAACTAGTGTGGATTAAAGGTGTGTGCCACCATTGCCTGGTCCATAAGACTGACCAGTGGGACTGTTTTACTCTCTGATCTTCAGACAAGCTTTAGTTATTAAAATACAAATGAAATATCACTACAACTAGAGGTTTCTCTTCCACCTGCCAGCTCCCCCCCCCAAAAAAAAAACACTCTGAGGTTGAATATTGATTATAATTACTTGGCCAATAGCTCAGGCTTCATACTGGCTAGCCTTACATATAAATTAACCCATTTCTGATAACCTGTGTATCACCACATGCCCTGCGGCTTTCCAGTAATGTTCTGACATCTTACTCCTCCAGCGGATGCTGGCATCTCACTTGACTCCGCTTCTTTTCTCCCTGTAGTCAGTTTGGCTTTCCTGCCTACCTATATTCTGGCCTGCCATAGGCCAAAGCGGCTTCTTTATTAGCCACTGGTAATAAAGACATATTCGCAGCACACAGAGGGCATCCCACATCACTCGGGCACCTTGTCCTATCTGGGCTTCTATAAAAATGTACCTCATGGAGCAGCTCAGACCAATTGAGCCCCTGTTCGTGATGGTCTTAATCCAGAGTAGGTACATAGTGAGCAGTTTATCTATCAGTAGATGGTTACTTGGTCACCCAAGTCATACAAAAGGGCACAGTGTCCATTGCATTCTGCTTCCTAAGCCTAGGACGTTATACATTCCATTTAGAAACATTGACCTTACATCAGTTACTGTTTAAGATTTCTGCATCGTTAACTCCTCTTGCCTTCAAAGTTGGATAGGGTACCTATCCGCCCTCCAAATCCACGGTCTGCCATTTGACTTTCACATTGTATTTTCTTTACAAAGATTTAAGCTGTTTTGTGATAATTCATGTTTTATATTGACTGATTTTTCAGTCTTTACTCTCATCAGAAGCCAAGCCCTAAGTTGTAGGCTACATTGTTTCTGCAAGTTTCTCTGTGTAGGTCACTTTCTCAACCCGCGCTATTCCTTCTCTTGTTGAGTGTTAGATTCCATCTCCAAACTCTAGTGTTCTGTTGGTTTCTGGATTACCCTGTCTTTTAAATTCATCGGCTTGAAAAGCACAACTGAGATATCTCAGCAAGGAGAGAGTTGATGTCAATTTGAATATAGATGATGCTTCAGGAAATGCAGTTATGCTGGCGGAGCAGAGTGGTCTTAAGGTGATTTTTATCACAAACATAGTTACACAAATAGTACCTTTGGCTACTACAAACAACTAGAAATACAGGACAAAATATAATAAGCAAAAGTTAAAACACATCAGTTTTAAAAGGAAGGAAAGAAAATTCCCAGCTTCTAGAAGTGAAAAAGAATGCCAAGTATTTACACTATTGGGTATAAGTATTTCAGAAAGGAAATAAAAGACAGGGTAGTCCAGAAACCAACAGAACACTAGAGTTTGGAGATGGAATCTAACACTCAACGAGAGAAGGAACAGCGTGGCTTGAGAAAGCGACCTACACAGAGAAACTTGCAGACACAATATAGCCTACAACTCAGGGCTGTGCTTCCGATGAGACCAAGTGGCAGCCTTAGCTAATCTCAGCGGGCGGCCTCTGCAGTGGAGCAGCCCCCACTGGAGTCAGCGCACAGGAGGAAACTGTAGTGGACCAGAGGAAGACTATGCCATCGCTCTGAGCTGAGCCTCACCACCACGCTCTCCAGCAGACATCCCCACCCCTCTGCCTGGGACGGCTCTTCTACTTCCATGTGTCTGAGGCCTTGAGGTTCTGTATATGGCATTTCAGCAATATGTGCTCACTAAGGCCTTCATCTGCCCCCCACATAGATAGGAGATACGCAGAGGAATGCAGCCTAAATTCACGCTATCCACATCATGAGGATTCCTGGGCTTTATTAGTCAGGCTAAATTCGGTAATGCTGCAGTAACAACCCACAAACTTCAGTGGCACTTACCATGGCTAATGTTTACTTCCCGTTCAAGTTGCTTATGGCACAGGCACTCAGGGTTCTGTGTGACGACAGCTCCATCTCAGCGCACAGTGACATGAAGCTAAGGAATCCTAGTGAAACTTCCCTAGCTTTTAACCCTTCTGCAGGAGTGACACTTACATTTAAAGAACTCACAAGGTCACACTAACTTCAAAGGGATAAAGCGCTAGCGTATTTATGAACAATACTAGTGACAACTACACTAGTCCTATAAACCAATGTACATATTATCAAGATTATTTAATTAGAGAGAAAAATATATTAGAGAAAAATATAAATTTAAGGACAACTTACAAAATTCAAGGAGAAAGAGAAAGGAAATGAAGGAACAATTCCAAGGCAGGATAAAATAATTAAGGCCATTTAAGTTTAGTAAAAATTACGGATGGGGTGTTGGAGAAACTTGGAGAAGAACAGCAGTGGAAGAGAACATAGATGAGAATTTCTTTTTTAAGAATTAAGATGAAAAGGGACACAAAGTCATAAAGTCATAAGCAAGATTTTTTAAAAAAAGAGAGAGAAAACCCGCTCTAGGTTCGCTAAGGACAAAACGAAGAGCATCAGAGATGAGCAGTTCAGAGGAATGGCGGTGCCTGTACAGAAAGGGTGTGAGGCCAGAAGCTGTGCAGTGACGCCCTCAACATTCAGAGGGAAAATCACTATCAGCCAGTCTGGGTATTGGTTTTTTGTTTCTTTTGAATGGGGAAGCATAAGCCACTTTCAGGTAAAGGTTCAGAATGTTTGCATCCATAGATTTGCTGGAGGAGCTAGTAACATGCACGCTACATGAAATCCTTAATGAAAAATTAGCAAGCCAAACACATCAATGCTTTAAACCAGTAACACAGTAAAACCAGATGGAGTTAGTCCAGGAACGGAAGGCTGGTTCAATAGTAAATCAATTTATGTAATCTCCCATCTCAACAGGAAAACCATGTGATTCTATGAATGGCCACAAAAAATCCAATACCACTTTATGACAAAAAAAATCTTGTTGAGCATATATACAAAGCTTTGGTTTGATCTTAAGCATGGAACGCTTTCAAATAAGCAAACAAATATTAGCAACAAAAAGCTCCCAGCACAGTAAGAATGGAGGTGAACCCCAGAAAGAGCTTATATAAGGCCCCTGAAGTCAACTGTTACAATGCCATTCCTGTGAGGGAGCCACCAACAGTGTCTGGCCTCACTCTTGTTAGTGTAATTTTCGATATGTTAGCCAGTATAACGAATAAAGGCATGTAGCTCAGAAAGGAAGAAACAAAACTGTCTCTGGTTTCAGAAACTTTGCCTACCAGAACATTCCCAAGAATGTAAAAAAGCCAAAGGCAAACCAAACCCTTGGAGGAGTTTCGAGGGAGTTCCACAGGGACGGTCGACAGAAGAGCAGACCCAGAAACAGCCACGCTACCTGCTGACAACAGACGACAGGAGGCCAGATGGACGCCACCGCTATTTGTCATCTCCCGAAGGAAGAGGAAATGCTTAAGCACAGACACTCAAAAGGCACACAGGATCTGTAGGCTGAAAATGATGTGCGTGAAGGAGAGCAGACGTAATAATTGACGAAACATATTTTATTCATGAATTGGAAGACTCAGCAAAATAAAGCTTTCCAGGCTTCAAAAAGTTACTATTAAACTCACAGTCAGGTTCTCTGTAAATATAAACAAGCCTGAGACTATTGTCACAAAAGAATGAAGTGGAAAGAATCATCCTATGTGGTTTTAAAGCTTTCTGTAGAGCTTAGGTGGTGGTATTGGTGCAAGTACATATATAGGTATCGGTGAAACAGAGCAGAGAACCTGACAACAGTCACACTCATGCACACACACACACATGCATGTGTACACGCACAGGGCAGAGGGATGTTCATCTAATTTTTGACAAAGCTGCAAAGGTATTTTAACGAAGAGGGGGAAAAAGACTCTTCCCGAAAAAATGGCAGGAGAACAATGGTGTGTCCATAGCTCTGAAAGAAAGTGTCCCAACTTAAGTCTCTTACTTTTTATGTTAAACTAACTATAAAAATGGTCATAGACTTAAAAGTTAAAATTATAACATTTTAGAAAAGTAGTAGATAGGATCTGGAGGGAGGTCCTGAAGCATTGAGGACTAGCTAGAATTCTGATCCTGGCTCCAACAAAATAAGCCAGGCATCCTGTGCATGCCTGTAATGCCAGCATTGTCAGGGGCGGAAACAAGAGGAACACTGGAGCTTGCAGAACTCAAGCCTGCCTGAGAAAACACATGCTCCAGGGTCAGAGAGAGCCTCTGCCTCAAAGGAGTAGGCAGAGAAGGACAGAGAAGGAAACCTGGTGCTTTCTTCCAGACTCCATACACACGCAGAGGAACGTGCACTAAACACAGATGCTCACGCGCTCACACAGACACACGGCATATAAATACTGAAAAAGAGGAGCAGTAGATACTATTCAGAACCTAAGTTGAATGTTAGTGCACCTCTACTGTCCTTTGGATCTGGCCTGGCCTGTCCCCAGGCCAAATAACATATCAGATATTTATGTTAAATGCTTAGCCCCAAACCTCTTTGCTATTGGCAAATTATGGAAATGCTTAGCCCCAAACCTTTGTGCTATCAGCAAATCCTGGAAATATAAAGAGTTTGTGCCTGTGCACTGATGCTGTGCTTTTGAAGGGAACGAAGGTACCCTTGGAAGGGGATTGAGGGACCCTAGTCTTCTCTTGCTATTTCTTGCTCTTGCTGCTACCGATGAGGCAAAGGGGCTTCATCTGCTTCATGCTCCCACTGTGTATGTAATGTTCTGCTTCACCACAGGCCCAAGGGTGATGAGCTGCTGGCCTAGAGATAGCCATAGGTAGATAGATACCTCCAACACTGAGAGCTAAAATAAGCCTTTCCCCTTGAAGGTAATTGCCTAAGCATTTTGTTATACTGACAGAGTTATACACTATGTTGCTGTTACTAAGATTTCTCAGATGTGACACCAATAGGAGCTATAACAGGAAAATCTGGTGAGTTAGACCCTACTTTTTAAAAAGCCCTCTTAAAAGGATAAGTAAGCAAGCTGCAGACCAAGAGAGTTTTTTGTTAGCCACATATATAACGAAGGACCAGCAGTCAGACTATATAAAGAACTCTGAAAACTTGGCACTAGCATATGCCTGTCATCCTAGCACTCAGGAAGCTGAGGCAGGAGAATTGTCCTGAGTCTGAGGCCAGACTGGAATATATAGTGAGTTCCAGACTAGTTTGGGCTACAAAAAAGATCCCATCTCAAAACAAACAGACAAACAAAAATCCCAAGAAACAAAAAAAGTACTCTTATTACTTAAAAAATCCAATAGGAAACTGGATGAAATATAGAGAATTTCACTGTGATGGCTGTTATCATTAGACTTTAGAAAATGCAAATTAAGATCCAATGTGATGTCACTATTGAATAGTTAAATCAAAAATACAGGTGCTGGAAAATTATGGTAAAGATTCAGAGAACTGAAACCACTCACCCATTACTGATAGGAATGTAAGACAACACAGCCAGTCTGGTAAATAATTTTATAATTCCTTTTAAAACCAAAAGTAGAATCACAAACAAAACAAACAAAAAAGCCAGGTGGTGATGGTGCACACCTTTAATCTCATCACTCAGGAGGCAGAGGCAGACAGATCACTGTGAGTTCAAGGCCAGAGTGAGTTCCAGGACAGCCAGAACTGTTACAAAGAGAAACCCTGTCTCAAAAAAAAAAAAAAAACACAAAAATAAAAACAAACAAACGAAGAAAAAAACAGAAAGTAGACCCATTAACTGTTCTACTTAGCATTCATCTCAGAAAAAGGAAATGGCTGTTCACCCAGAATCTTGTGTAGAAACTTGGCTTGAAGTAGTGGAAAGGTAAAAGCTCCCTACCCACATGCCCTTAAGTGGGTGAATGGATGGAGGATGCTACCTCTACCACACGATACCACATAATACTACGCATAATACTACGCTTCCTGGTTGCCATGACGTCAGCCCTGCTGTTCTCCATCATGTCCTCCTCACCATGATGTACTGAAATCTCTGGACTCATGAACCCAGTCCGTCCTCCCTCCTGTCCCCCTTCCCCCTTCTTCCTCCCTCCCTCCCCCTCCCTTACTTAAGTTTCTTTAAAAGCTCAAGCACTTTCCACAGCAACAGCAGTCCCACTCACAATGGTGGGTGAGCGACAGGAAGGTCAAGGATGCTGTGTATGCCCAGGGAAAGTGGCACAGGAAGAATGGTATGTGGGGCAGACTATGCCAGGATTCTGGAGAAAGCGTAAAACTCTGATGAGAATGTGTTGGGATTGAATGTGTTGAGCCATCCAGGATCTGGAGGTTGCTGGCTGACAGGAGATGAGCATTTGGGGCTGGAAGGAGAACAGGAGGGACAGCTGAGGGTCCGTGCTGAGCCTCACTGTTTGCTCAGTGATGATGATTACACCACACTGAAGTCATCATTTCATTTAGTTGTTGTACTTGGTCTTCAGGGGAGGAATAAACTAAAATCTTTAGTAACCCCTTTGAAGAATCATTGTACTTAAAAAGAAAACCAAGGAGATAAGAAACCTTACTACTGACCAGGGTTAGGGATTGGGTGAGAGAGGAGAATCTGAATTGAAAGGGTGGCATGAAGGAGCCTCATTATGATGGTGCAATTAATTATCTTGATTGTGCTCATTATTACACACAGTCACAGAATATGTACTCTGTATAAATCTGAACATTCTCTGTGGATCAAGCTAGAATAACTTGGTTTGGTTATTTTTCTATAATTTCACAATTGAGAGAACAACAATAAAGAAGATATGGGTCCCCATACCCTCCCATAACATTTTTCTTATGAATATTTCAAAATAAAATATTGAAAAGTCAAATCTTCATTCTGAAGAGTGCTAACTGGAAGGAAGAACTCGAATGGAAGAAGTGATGGGGAGAGAATGGAGTGGCCAAGATGTTTCTGGAAAACTGAAAAGAGAATGGACTTTTAACAAATCATATACTGACGTTAAGAGTAAGACAAATGTGTCTGACAGGAGCAACGAGAAGTTAATGGGGCGGAGCATAATGACAGCCCTCCTCCCAGGCATGCTGTCGCACAGCTTCAGCCCATGGTTCAGTAAATAGAGGTAGGTGGATCTCTAAGCTTGAGGACAGCCTTGACTACATACAGAATTCCAGGCCAGCCAGGACTACATTGCGAGAGCCTATCTTAAACAACATTGGCATCCATGCACTTGAGGAAATGTTTAATGATAAACAGCAGAACACTAAAACCAGCCAAAGTCATTTACTGGGCACTGGTTCAGGTGTGGAAACTTACTGACCTCACAGTTTCTTTATAATTCTTCCAGGACATGGGCTTTTCCTTTGCTCATTGATAAGTAGCAGAGAATTAGTACAAGTCAGAGTCATGCACTGGCCTCGAACTCACAGGGATCCTCCTGTCTCTGCCTCCCAAGTGCTGGGATCAAAGGCATGCACCACCATACCTGGTTGTAAAGGGAATCTTTTTTAAACTACAGGCAGAACCAGTAGCATCCACATCTCCCTTTGCATTCAATGAACTTCACTGACCGCGGTGTGAGCACAGCAACACAGAGCAAAGCTTGTATACCTGGTCTTGTCACCTTACATCTTTGGTTATTTTGTTACCTGGGAAATCAATAGACATCCACACGCAAACTTAGTGTGTGCCTAATAAAGTTATGAACACAAAAATCACATTTTAAAAACATCTTATCCTGTATTCAGTGTGCTTTTTGAAGATCAGAGAAAACCACCAATTTATTGATTACCCATTTGTAAATCTTGTTTTTGTTTCTTCTGATGTTAAGATGACCTTGAGCCCTGAATATGTCAAGGTGCATGCTTAGCTACATCCTCAAGTATTGTGTAGCCCGGGCTAAACAGCTAAAACCATTGACAGTATTGGGAAGAGAGAGCTCTTTGTTCTGCCTGCAACATTGTGCAACCAAACTTCTATTTCCACACTCATAAAAGATTGCCTGCTCCATCTGTTGTGCCTATGATGACTGTAGAGAACATACTAGGAAAATACTTAAGCTGTGTTACTTTCGGAGGCTACAGTTCTAAATCAAGTGTTTTGTTGAAAGCCTCACTTCCCTGGATGTGTCCAGATTCCAGTACTGGCCGGCAGCGCTGAAGTCCAAACAGCATTAAACCCAGTGCAGCTGAACCCTCGGAAGAACTGAGTGCTGCCAGCCTCTGCGGGCAGCCTGAAGAGGGAGTTTGCCCAGCTCTTACACAATAGTTTCATCTCCTCAAACAACAAAAGCACCTGTTGCAGGGTGAGCTCACAGCCAGCGATAAAACCAGCAGGAATGTTCTGGTCCTGGCTCTGCCAAGCTGGCCAGAAGCTAGTCAGAGAGCCTGGGTAACTCTCTCATCCTTGCTAGTCTTCAGTTTCATGATCCATAAAATCCCGGCCCAGGAGAGGAATCTTGGTCTGATAGACAAGACAATGAGTCATGGGGTCTCCCAGCAATATTTAATCAATACTGATGATAGCACTGGGGCCTGCTTATTTTGTGTTAGGATAAGGTAAAGATAAATGTTCTTTGGCCATAATAAAATGGAAGAAAGGTATTGGCAAGAAAAGATTCGCCAAACCCAAGACAGGTGCATGCCTTTGTACTCTGAAATGTTCTTGTCGGGTGTTTCTAAAGAACTGCCTACAACAGCGGTCCTCAGTCTTCCTAATGCTGCGACCCTTTAACACAGTTCCCCATGTTGTGGTGACCCTCAGCCATGAGATTATTTTGTTGCTATTTCATAACTGGAAGGTTAATTACCTGTTATAAATCATAATGCAAACATCTGGTATGCTTGATATCTGATACGCCATCCCTGTGAAAGGGTTGCTTGACCCTCCCCAAAGGAGTAGTTCCCCACAGCTTGAGAACCACTGGCCTACAGGGTCTGAAGTGTTTGCCCCAGGCTCCTGTGTTGAACACTTGGTCTCCAGCTGGTAGTGCTCTTCTGGAAATCTATGGAACCTTTGGGACATGCAGCATAAGCGAAGACCATTAAGAGCTAGTCTTTGAAGGGGCTTATACCTAACTTCTGCTTCCTGTTCAGCTCTCTACTTCCTGTGCAGGGCTGTCCTGTTACTCCAAACCACTTCCTGTCACTCCGCATCACTTCCTGTTCAGCCCTCTGTTTCCTGTGCAGGGCTGTCCTGTCACTCCACACCACTTCCTGTTCAGCCCTCTGTTTCCTGTTCAGAGCTGTCCAACCACTACCCATTGAGATACCCTACCTGCCATGCCTTCTCCCACCATAGGGGCTGTGCTCTCTAAACCAGGAGCCAAAGTAAACGTCTTACTTAAGTCACTTCTGTGAAATATTTTGTCACAGCAGTAAGGAAAGTAACACAAGGACTGTCCTCAACACCTTAACTCACCACTGACATGGCCATGACTATTGGTTAGTTTTTCATGCCAACCTGGCAAGAAAGGAAGTCACCTGGGCGAAGGAAGCCTCTATTGAAGCATTACTCTATCAGACTGGCCTGGAGCACGTCCGCAGACATTATCTTTGTTGCTAATTGATGTAAGAGATCCCAGCTCACCATGGGCAGTACCATCCCTGGGCAGGTTGTCCTCGGCTTTATAAGAGAGCAAGCCAGTAAGCAGTGCTCCTCCAAAGGCTTCTGCTTCCGCTCCTGCCTGAGCCCTGCCCTGACTTTCCTCACTGATGGATTGTGACCTGGAAGTGGAAGCCAAATAGATCCTCTCCTCCCCAGATTGCCTTTGGTGGCAGTGTTTTTACAGTCACAGAAGGCAAACTAGAACATCTAGGCTGTGGATATCAGTCACTACTTTATCCAAGTGAACCCATCAAGATGTCTCCACTGAAAAGCCACGATTGTGTTCATAACAAGAGATAGCAAGGTTGTTTCTGCAAGTTTGCTTGGGCCAGAAGTTTTAAATGAACGGTCAATATATTTCTCAATTTTATAGACTTACTTTGAACAAAGTGGTTATACCCTCAGCTCTCCTCCTCTTGCCTGCCCCCACCCTTTCTTTTCCTTTCCTTTTCATCCTCGCCACCCTCAGGTTTTTTTTCCATTTTTCTGCTTAAAATTTTTTAAAACAATATATTTTAGTCATATTTTTCCTCTCCCGCAGTTTTGCCTTGGCCAACCTTGGAGCTACAGTCTTCTCTTCCTTCCTCAGTCTCCCAAGTATTGGGATTGCAGGGTGTGTACCACAATGCCTGACTTATTATTTCTTTCCTACATCAACTTGAAGGAGTGATAATGTGTGGAAATAAAGCATAGACTCCGGGGTCAGGCTACCAGCATCGCATCCCCACTTACTCTACCACTGTAAGTTCCTGCCCGCCTGTCATCTGCCTATTCTTGCCTCAACTCCTCATCCGTAAAGCAATGTGTAGGTAGAACTTACCTCACAGTGCTACTGTAAGGATTAAATTAGTGAATTTATTCTGCAGTGCAGTGTCTGAACTACAATAACTGCTGCAGGAAGGGACTGATCTTATTATTGAGCCACGATGGATGGCATTAAACTGCAACTAGAGCCTGATAGTTTTCCTTCTCTCCACTCACATGGCCAGGACTATTTAGTAATCTACTAGCTCAAGACCTTGCTTCTTATCTCAGTACCAGCAATCCTCAGAAAGAGGCCAAGGTGCTTATTCGAACTCCTAGGTCACTTCACAGGAATCTTCTGCTCCAAACATGGCACGGCCCATCATCAGGGCATTACAGCCAAGTCAGGGTACAAGGCCATGTTCTACACGGCTTTGTCATGTGACAACACTGCCCCTCCCCTCAGCCCCAGCCCTTGATGTCTCTGAGGTCCTTTCACCAGCCCAGCTTATTGCTAGCAGTCTCGGAGACTTTGAACTTGGTTTCCTTTGCCTGCGATAGTCTTGGGAACACTGGAGAGAAGATCAGCTTTCCTCATCTAATCTTTATTCGTGTGATTTTATCGGAAGAACGCTTCTCTGAGCACTCTGGGAAATACCCTATCAGGTAGACTTCTCCCTAACCTGCCTGATTTCCCTACTGAGCGCTGCCGGGCACATTCTCATCATTTGTCTATTAACATGATGCCCATCTCCCTCTGGCAAGCAGGGGAGTTCAGGAGAACAGCCACCTTATTTTATTCTGTGCTGTTTTACAAGGTCCCGGTGGGGTGCCCACTCAACAAATTGTGATACATAAACTAACGAGTTACAGTGGATGGTAGAGCAGTTTCTACTGGACTTTATATGCCCGCCCTATCTTAATTAATTCCAGGAAATAAGAGTCACAGGAGGACATTTATTCTCTTGCTTCTATCATCCCCAGGAGGACAGTTCTCAGTCCCACCCTGCCCAACCCCATTTGCTTTTATACCTGTGTCAGCTGTTATTTGTTCTGTTTGATTAGGGAAGCTCGGTATGATAGCCGACTTCATGTATTCATTTTTGATTGATTGGTTGATTGAGTAACTGATTTTTAAATAGAGTCTTACTATGTAGCCCAGGCTTGTCTGGAACTTTCTATGTAGAACAGCATAGTTTCAAACTTACAATTGCCCTCCTGTCTGCCTTCTGAATGCTGAGATTGCAAATGTATGTCACCATGCTTATTTACATAATGTATCCTTAAAAAAAAACTTTTCTTTTTATGTGTATGAGTGTTTATGTGTGTGTCTGTGCATCTCATATGTGCTGGATTCCCTGAAATTAGAGTGACAGTTGTGGGTCACAATGTGGGTGCTGGGAATTGAACCTGTATGCCCTAGGAAAGCAGCCCATGCTCGTAACTACTGAGTCTTTTCCAGCATGAAAAGAGGAACAATGCAGATAAATCTCAGGATAATTTTTTTTCTTTTTCTTTCTCTTTTGGTTTTTCGAGACAGGGTTTCTCTGTGTAGGCCCGGCTGTCCTAGAACTCACTCTGTAGACCAGACTAGCCTTGAACTCAGAGATCTACCTGTCTCTACCTCCTGAATGCTGGTATTAAAGGCATGCAACACCACTGCCTGGCATGGAATTATATTTAGTGAAAGATCCCAGACTGGGAGTATGTCTTGTATGATTTGCTTTGTAAATCAAGGAAATGAGACCTAGTCCCTGGGGACAATAAGAGACTAATGTTTGCTCAGGGAGCTGACAGAAGCATTGCAGAGGGTCTGAGGGACATTTGGGGACAGGGCTGGTGATCATCCTTTGTTTGGGGGAATAGTTTCATGGATTTATGAATAGGTCCAAACTTCTCAAACTGAAGCTAGATGTGATGTCACACACCTGTAATCCCAACACTCGAGAGGCTGAGGCAGGAGGATTGTGAGTTCAAGACCAAGCTAGGCCACATATTGAGACCTCCCTCCAAACAACAGCAGTGAAATAAACTTGTCAAATCCTACTCCATAAGTGTATGTCATTTATTATATATATAATATGTATTATATATGTATTATTTTGCTCAATAAAGCTGTTTTGAAAGAAAAAAGAGAGAAATAAATTGCCCAAGGTCACACTGGCTATTTCTGGTGTGTCCTTCCATTTCCTCCATTGCCTGCTAGGTGATTAATGAAACTTGGATTTTTTTTAACATTAATGACTTCCCATTTGTGAAAGCATTTATTTATGCATCCTTGGTTTGAAAGGGAAACTCTGTGTTTGTGGTGGAGAAGTGTACTAACCCATTTTCTAAAATTGGTTCCTTGAGTTCAAATCAAAGCCAAGCAGACAGAAGTAATCGGGTGGTACTTGTGGGATGGCAGTGGCATGGCTGCTGCACAGAAGTTTAGATGTGCACACGGAGAGAATTAAACGTCTTGGCCAAGGTCATTTAGAACATCAGCTCTGGCTCGGAGCCAGAGCAGGACAGCCGGCCTTTGTCTTTCAGCATGAAAGGCACAATGTTCTTTCTTGCTTTTTTTCTCTCCTTTTTTTTATCTTATGCTTGAGATCAAGCCCAGGCCTCCCATACCCTAGTAGATACTCTTCCACAAAGCCTCCACACAGTCCGCCCTCCTTCTCCCATTCTTTTCTGGCAAATTATAACTTTCCCTCCCCTAGAATTTCTAAAATATCTCTTTCTCACAGATTTTTGTGCATATCTTTCTTTTTCTCTTCTGTGAGGGAGGCCTTCTAGATGCTTCTTGGTGCATAGAACTCATTTTTAATCTCTCCCCTAATTCTCCTTGAAAAAGAGGCACTGACTACTAAAACCAGATCAGCAGAACTTCGTACATCTAAGAAGTCATAGTAAACTGTGCGTGCCAGATTCTGGCTGGAATCACAACCCTTTTGTAGTCCTTACCTTACTTATGCACGTGTTCCTTATAACACAGCCATTCTTCAGCTAGTTGTTTTACCATTAAGTGGCAACCTTAAAAAAAATTGTTGCCATGTGGCATTGATATCTACTTAATGGTCATTGACACAAGGGCATTCCGATGAGGCAGCCGATTCTTGGGTAGACCAAATGAAACAAATGCACCCTCAATGAAAACAGATTTTCTGAGATACTTGAGGTCATATTTTAATTTTATTCTTGAGATTATAATGTAAATTCATCACTTCTCGCTCCTCTTTCTTCCCTCCAAACCCTCCCATACACCCCTCCTTTTTAATTAAATAGCTCTTTACATTCTAGATTTCAATGCACCAATCCTTCCTCTCTATTGCCCATGTGTTCCCAAGTTCTTTGGCATGTTCACTCATTACTGGGATTTAAGTGTGCTTTTTTGATGCTAATTGCTATTCTTTTATAATATTAATATTACTCCTAGGTATATTATGAGCAGTTGTATGTGTATGTGCATATTTTTGTGAATTTATGCTTGTGTGTACAAATCTGTGTACCACTATGTACACATATACATACACACATAATTGTTCCTCCATATCTGTATGTAGGATCTTTGATTTAACCCAACCACAAATCACAACTATTTAGGAAAATAATGAAGTTTGTATTGTGAATGAAAAAGAGAAATTAAAAGTAGGATTGATGGAGGAGAAGGTTTATGGTAGATATAAAGAAGAATACAGGCAGAGACATCGCAGAGACATGACTATTCCTAGGTATGATGAAGACAAGGTTTATTGTAAATATGAGGGAGAGCATAGCCAGAGACATCTAGAAGAGTCTAGACTGAACATGACAGACTAACCTGGATCATGACAGATGGGGGAAGGGATTGGGGAAAAGGGAAACAGGAACAGTAGCCAAGAGAACAAGAGGCTAAAGGGTAAAGGGGGTACACAACCGAAATGGTTGGGTTCTACAGGGAAGAGCAACTAAAGGAGGGGCAACCAGCCCTTAGGCTGAAGAAGTTTAGGGTAGTAGGCATGGCATGCCAGGTAGGAGGCCCTGTAACAGATAGGGACTGAAGGATGCTGGAAAACCTGGTGGCCAGCTTCCCCTTTGATATGTTAATGGAATCTCAGGTATTTGTTCTGAGTTTGAGACCCAACATATTGAACAAATGCTGGAGACTTTTCTTGTCATTAATGGTTTATGTAGTATTTACATTGTATTAGGCATCACAGTGAATCTCAAGATGATTTAAAGTATACTGGAGGGTATGCAAGCTATTGGAGATTATTTCAACATTTTACAAAAGGGATTTGAGCATCCAAGGATTTCATTATCCATAGGATTACTGGAACTGATACCCCATAGGAAGTATAGCCTACTCTGACAGACAGAAAACACGAAACTAAGACCCAGTGTGATTTTTTTTTCATTATTTCATTACATATAAAATGACCACTAGCATGTGACTTTGGCTCTAACTATGGACACTAATTTGATTTTGTTCTTTTTGTTTTTGTTTGAATTTTGAAGGCTACATACTATTAGCAAGAAGTTGCTCAAGGAAATGGACACTTGGTTGAAGTCAAGCTTACCAAAAAGCTCACCAAAGTAGCTTGCTTGATAAAACAAAAGTAGGCATTGCCAAGGGGGCGTTAGTCATGTCTGCACAGAAAAAGCTGTAGCGCTGTAGCTGCATGGCCAGATGTAGTACTGTGCCTGAAAGTTGTGTCTGCATAATTCCAAGACAAAAATCTGTGCAACTGTTATGTTGGATATAACTTTCCAGTTTGATTGTCCCAATCCCACAAAAAATATCTGGTAGAGAGAGAAAGAAATCTGAGTAACCTAAAAAATATCTTGATTGTTGCTGATACATTTAAGTCCTTTGTCCTCTGACTTGCTTATTAGTCCTCAGGAATCATGTGTGACTCTTTTGAGTCTGGATTGCCCATGGTTATAGCTTTGGCTCCAAATGACTTACCACATCCCCTTCCAACTCCTGTGCCATGATGATAGGTCGGAAGGTGATGGATGGTACTGGCTCCAGATCTCCTGTCATTTCCCCTTAAACATGGGCATTCAGACTTTCAATGTCACCATTGTCCAGAAGCAGCTCCAATCAAGGTCGTGGGTGACCTTCATGTGTTAATTGGTGCTCTGACATGACATCTCTTTACAGGCAAGACCACTCCCCATTCTTAAGACAAGTGTTTCTCTTAGCTCTGGTCACCCCTGCTTTCCTAATGATTCCCTGGCTGTTCCTTGTCAGTCTCTATGCTAGTTTCTTCTCAGAGTCTCACAGAAAATGGCTTCTGCCCCAGACTTCATGGCTTTTCCCTCCTAGTGCCATATTTAATCTGATCTAGCTCTTTGGGGCCAACTGCCAATGATATGACAGAGCCCTCTCTGGTCTGTGTATCTCCCTTGAGATTAGTATTTGAAGTCATTTACTTGACTTTTAAAGTTGAAAGGTCCAAAATGAACTTCTGATTCCCTCCATCAAATCTGTGCCTCTCAGTATGAGATCTGCCCTAAACTGGGTAGATAGTATTACCCTTTGCCAATTGTTCATATAGAACCTTCGTCATTTTTTTTCAAGACAGGGTTTCTGTGTAGCTTTGGAGCCTGTCCTGGAACTAGTTCTTGTAGACCAGGCTGGCCTCGAACTCAGAGATTCACCTGCTTCTGCCTCCCAAGTGCTGAGATTAAAGGCCTGCGCCACCACCACCTGGCTCACTGTTATTCTTGAATCCTCTTTTGATCTCATTTTTGTTCAGTCTAGAGGAAGTTCTATTCAATATACCTTCAAGATGTAGTCGATCAGCAGTTTTTTTGTTTGTTTGTTTTTGTTTTTTTGAGACAGGGTTTCTCTTTGTAACAATTCTGGCTGTCCTGGAACTTGCTTTATAGACCAGGCTGGCCTCAAACTCACAGCGATCCCCCGCCTCTGCCTCCCAAGTGCTGCCACCACTCCCTGCTCGATCAGCATGTTTACTGAACACATATAGACTCTTCTTGTCACTATTTCCTAAACAATGTAGTATCTCAACTACTTCTATAGCATTGCTACTAGATTATGTATTAAAAGTCGTCTAAAGATGACTTACAGAACACAGGAAGATATGCATAGGTGATATGCAAATACTGCATGACCTATTTTGTTTTGTTTTATTTTGTTTTGTTTTGGTTTTTGGTTTTTTTGAGACAGGGTTTCTCTGTATAGCCGTGGCGTTTATTTATTTATTATGCATACGGCATTCCTTCCATTTACACCTGCACACCAGAAGGGGGCACCAGATCTCACTATAGATGGCTGTGAGCCACCATGTGGTTGCTGGGAACTGAACTCAGGAACTCTGGAAGAGCAGTCAGTGCTCTTAACCACTGAGCCATCTCTCCAGCCCGCATGCACTATTTTGTATAAGGGATTTGAACATCTCTATATTTTGGCATCCAGTAGGGGGAGGGGTCCTGGAACTGCTTCTCATGACACTACTAGACCACTGACTAGCCAGAAATGTTCTCACCCGTCATAATCTCTCTCCAGGTTTTTGCTTTAGCTTCCTGCAGTTCCTTACTGTTGGCCCGCACCCCTCTAAGTGAGCATTTACCTAAGCAGTTCTAGGAAGCAGGCCCATCTTGCTGTTCCTCTCCCTGCAATCTCATTAGCCTCCCAGCTCATTCGCAGTACCAGGGTCTCTATGATCCCACTACCTGTTGCTTTTCTGACCTCACATCAGTGTCCTGACCGTTTCTCCTCTGCCTCCAAACACTGTAGCTCTCTGCTGCTGCTGGCGCTCATCAGACACTCTTCAACCTAAGAAACTTTCTGTTCCTTGATGCTGAACTGATGTTAGCCCTCCAGGTACCTGCAAGTTTGCTCCCACATTTTCCCCAAACATCTTTGTCTCTGTAGGACATCCATCTCCTGTGAGTAAAATAGCAATCCACCCACCCTGCCTGCTGCCCTCCCTCTCCCTCCCCCAGACACCCATTTTACTTTTCCCCTATTAGTTGACATGCTCCATGCTCCTTTATGAGTTTATTATCTGTTGTGTGGCAACACACGTTAACATCTCCAAGCTGACTACTTTATTACCAGCCCTGAGAACGCTGTGTGTGTTATGTAGGCACTCTGTCTCCCTAGAATGAGCTCAGTCCATCTGTGATGACACACACTTGGGTGAAATGGACGCAGTGCCACTCCGTAGACCAGAAGCAGCTCTGGGTTTCATCCACAATTCTCTATTGCTACAGAATTATTTAAGGACGGCTAAAAGCGTAGCTCAGCCGGCTCGCCTTTGGTTGTTTTTGCTCATGTCAGCACACCGTGTAGTTGAGTTACCCTGTTCTGGGGAACACGGACATGGGCTATTGTTCTCCCTTTCGTTCTGTTATATACACAGAGTGTTTCTACAGGAGCAGAATGGCTATCGTAAATGATAAGGCTAGGGGATGCACAGAGCCCGAAAGTGACACGCTTGAAGTAATTTTTGCTGGAGCCTAGGGTGGGTAGTCAACTTGTCGAACGCATGTTATGTTCAGAACAGCACAATATAGTGACTTTGCCTGGTAAATTCCTTAGACAGCAAAGCAGCCCGAGGTGCCTGTGGGCCTGATCCGTCTTTTCTAGTGCTTTCATTACAGGAGGAGTGTGCACAAGGTCACTTGGATACTGAGGCATTTCAAAGGGACTCGTATTTCTGAACAGTGTTTACGGTGAATCTGGAAGCAAGGGTTGTGTGTTTCTCAGGTAGATTGGGAAGGGCTTGAGGACAGAAATCTTAGCAGTTTGGTCAGTCTCAGGGCCCTCCTCCTGGTCTACCACCTCCGGAGCCGCTCCAGTGGTGCTCACATGACTCAGCGCCCTCAGACACTCATTCTTTATTGTGATCCTGTGGTTGACATCAGAAGCTTCTCTTGAAAGGCATTGTGAGACTTCAAAGGGAGTCGCGGAGGAGAAATAGTCATGTGTGGGTCTCTTAAATGCCGCTTAAAAGTATTGGGGGGGCACTTAAAATGTTAAAAAAATGACAAAAATCTTGGGTGGCAGGATGAGGAGGGGTCTTGAGAAAGCAGATTGGCAGTGAGATTTCTGGAGCTCAGTCCTGGAGGTTTATGTCACAAGAGCAAGCTCCATCAGTACTAAGTACTAAGCTGGTCGTTTGTGAGAGAGGGAGTCTTACCCTCCTTCACCCAGACCACTCCTTCCCGTCTCGCATGCTCTTGAGCAAGAGGGGCACGTACAGGTCTGCACAGTTAGGATCTTGGGTGCCCGTCCCAGGCCTGAGCTAATCCATGAGCTCAGCATTAGCTCTCCTGAAGCCACTTGACTCTTCTGGCCAGGACCAAGAGGACATTCCAGTTCTCCCACTGGGTCAGGGCGTGGAGAGGGGCAGAGACGGAAGACTCAGATGAGGCTGTCAGCAGATCCTCTGGTGGCTTGAGGACACAGGAGGAGTTGTGCTGGGAGCAGCAGGCAGGACCCCGGGGTTGGGAGGTGGGTGGAGGGCCAGGAACAGAATGGACTGCTCTGGAGGCCAGAGCCCTGTCACTGTTCTGTCCACTTCAGGCTGGAGTCTGACTGGGTCTGGCTGGGAGTGCCCACAAGACAGCTGTGAACTTTAATAATAGCCTCAGAAAAGACTGGAAAGCCCAGGGGAGTCAGTAAGTGAACAAGTGACAGAATGATTACCAGAGAAGAGCCATGGGGAAGAAATTATAGATATAAAATAGTAACACAGTCAGTGAGATAGAGAAGGTGATGCACCTTTACCAGGTGATTGGGTTCACCTTTGTTTCTAGCCCAAAAGCCAAACCTGATCAGAACGGCAGTGAGTGTGCTGTGGTACCCAGCTCCACCAGGAACACTTGAAAATGAACTGTTGATGGCCTAAGTCCACAGCTACGGGATGGCCAGAGGGTGAAGATCTTGCTGTTCTTAGCTCTGGCTGACATTTGTGAGCACCCAGGTCCTAGTGTCTGACACGCCGATATGCTCACTGAGTAGCGTACATGTACTTACATACCTTTTGCCAATGTAGCTTCAATTTGTTTGTTTGTTTTATGTACATTGGTGTTTTGCCTGCATATGTCTGTGTGAGGCTGTCAGATCCTACAGTTACGGACAGTAGTGAGCAGCCATGTGGGTGCTGGGAATTGAACCTGGGTCCTCTGGAAGAGCAACCAGTGCTCTTTACCGCTGAGCCATTGCTCCAGCCCCATCAATGTAGTTTTAAAGATTTAAATCTGGCTAACAAACTGTAAGACAGAATCCATACCCTCCTCATGCTTTGACAAATACAACCTTCATAATATCCAGACCTGAACGTAAAGCCGGGTTTGGTTTTAGAGTTCTGAAACGCAGCACAAAGCTAGCTCATCTGATTGGGAAGTCCCGCCCCTGACAACTCAGCCTGAGTAATGCTGCCAAGGTTGCCTGCCTCCCTCTGGTTTGGCCTCCAGTTCCCTTCTACTTCTCATGGTGGCTGTAAAGACACAGTCCCCACCAACAGCCACACCACATCACACCACAGTTCCAAGAATTTCTTTGCCCGTATTGGCAGCTTGTACAACTAGGCCCCCTTCCTCAGACCTGTGTCACATAGTGTGACACTTACTGTGCTGTCAGGATTGACACACTTCTGTCTTCCCCTTCTCTGAGGTCAAATCACAAAGCTTTAGGAAGTTGGTCTTTCCCAGGAGTGTGGGCATTGGCTGGGTTATGTCTTTTCAGGGCTCATGGGCAATATGACAACTGTGTGGGAGTTTTTATTATTGTTGTTGTTTGTTTCTTTTAAGCCCTTCAGAATGAAGGGCAGAGAGATATGGATTTCCACAAACTGCCCACATCTTTTCTCTTCTGGAAAATATTTTGAGACTAGCCTTCAGACTCCTAAAAGAAGCTGAGAAAGTGCTGCCCAGAGAGGAACAGTTGCCTAGGATGAACCACGCCCTCCTGGCTGCCTGTCTTTCCAGTTTTATTGCTCAACTAGTAGATCTAATAGATCCGTGAAACTGAAAAGCAAGGAGTACCCTATGAATATCTGTCAGTAGCAGCATATTATGGTGTTGGCCTGACATTGGTGTCCTACCCTTTAGGACCCTGTCCTAAGGCTGAGGAGTAGCCAAGGCCAGCAACTCAAAGACAGATTGTAACTGCCACCCCCAGATCCTTCCTGGAATTGCTAGAGAGGGCGTGATTTTGATGAGACTCATGGACTATGAGAACTAGAATCACTGGACAGGAGACCCAGGCCCAGAGATGGAAACTGAAACACGGCCAGGACAAAGGGACCAATGTGTCAAGCCTAGGAATAAGAGGGAGGAAAGAAGTGGGAAGAGAGGGCCCCAAAGCACAAGATGGCTTTGGGATTCAAGCAACCCATATTTGTGCCTCTCTAAAATAAGCTTGAGCCTGCATGGTGACACTTGCTCGTAGTTCCAGCTACAGGACGTCTGAGACAAGAGGGTGACTTGAACTCAGGGGTTTAAGGCTTGACTACAGTCATAAAACAACAACAACCAGAAAAACATTTTTAATTCTGAAAGTAAGAGGAGGTTGTTAAGAGCCCTTTCTATTATAGCGGGGAATCTGGGTTCAGTTCCCAGCACCCACATGTCTATGGACAACTGCCTACAACTCCAGTCCCCGGGGATCTGATGCCTTCTTCTGGTCTGCATAGGTCCCAGCAAGCATATGGTGCACATAAATGCACATAGCATGCATGTACATGCACACCACCCCCCACACACAATAATAAAAATAAAAAGAGGTGAGTATTACTGCATTGCATCATATATATGTATTATATTGACAAAATTAAAAATGATTAATAAAAATTAAAATAAGCTTGAAAAAGTAGGATTGAGTTCCATGGCATCGACTTCCCCAGTGCAGCTCTGCTGACAGTGTTTGTCATCGGAAAAAGGCTTTATCTCTTTGCCATTAGCGTGATCTGTGCTGTTTTGAGGCCCCTTTACCCTGAAAGCTTCCTGCAGAAGTTCTTGGTGAGCCCAACTTTATTTGTGTGTTGGTATGTGCACATCTGTCTATTCCAACTTGAGAAAGAAGAAAGCTATATATTTCCAGGAAGAATTCTTTCCCCAATAAAAGTAGAAAATAAAAGAATTCTAAGAAATTCAATTTTATGACACTATCGAGTAGCAGTTGGTTATGTTCTTTTTTTTTTTTTGAAATCTCCATGTGGTAATACAAAAACAACTAGCATTGCATAGTAGGGACTTTTCTAAGTATATTTTCACATGTGATGACTATTGGTTATTACTGTGTAAAATTCTGTTGGTTTACAAAGGAAATTTCAGGTAGTTTTTGGGTTCTCATTGGTGGCTACAATCTTGCTTGTGTTAATTATTTTTTTATCGTTGTGACCAAATACCTGAAAGAAATGGCTTACGGGAGGTTAGATTTCTTTAGCTTATGGTTTTGTGGCCCCATGGCTTGATCAAAGCAGCATACTGGCATGGGCACATGGTTGAAAATGTTCTTACCTTATAGCAGCCAGGAAACAGAGAGGTGAAGTTTCTGGTGGAGCAGGCACATCCTGTTCCAAGCCACGCCCCTGGGGTCGGCCGCCTCCATTTTAGCTTCCAGAAGCCTCCCCAAGTAGTACCACCAGCTGGGTACCAAATGCTTAACACATGAATCTATAAGGGGGGCATTGCTATCAAACCATAAGAGCACCTACATTTGCTGGTCAGTGAGAGTGAAGACAGCACAGGATGCACACATCTCCCTCCTAAGGAAGCTTGTAAACCTTTTGTTAAAATTCACAGCCAGAGCCAGCAGTGGTGCCGCACGCCTTTAATCTGAGCACTCGGAAGGCAGAGGCAGGCGGATCTCTTTGAGTTTGAGGCCAGCCTGGTCTACAAGAGCTAGTTCCAGGACAGACAAAGCTACAGAGAGAAACCCTTTCTAGAAAAAAAAAAAAAAAAGCAAAAACCAAACAAACAAACAAAAGATCATAGCCAGAGTCTGAGACTAAGAAAACATGCATCAGAACTGCCCTATACACTTGTTGTTGTTCATTATTTTTATTTAATTATTGCTGGGCTTCTTTCCTTCCTTTCTCCTCCCTTTTTCTTGGATCATTTTTTATTCTTCAAATGATTCTCATTCTTCCTTTTGTGACCTTTACTCTTTGCCTGCCATTATGGGATTTCAGGACCTGTTGTTTTATCACTAACCAAAGAAAATGTCCAGATTTCCAGGCTGCACCCAGGTTTTAGCTTCTTGGTCAGATCTGTATAATCTGTGGGGAAAGGCCATATAAAAGCATTGTCATCATTATTATCAACAGTATCTTGAAAATTGCTCATTATTATTATTATTATTATTAAGGGTTTTGGTTTTGTTTTGAGACAGGTCCTCACTACATAGCCCTGTCTGGCCTGTAACTCATTGTGTAGACTAAGCTAGTCTTGAACTAACAGTGATCCACCTGCCTGTGTCTCCTGAATGCTGGAATTAAAAGCATGTGCCTCCATGCCCAGATTGGATTTTTAAAATTTTTAATGTATTTTATTTTTATTTGCCTGCATGCGTGTCTATGTACCCTGAGCTTATCTAAGGTTTAGAGGCCTGAAGAGGGTATCAGTTCCCCTAGAAATAGCGTTTCAGGAGGTTGTGAGCTACCATGTTGGTACTTGGAATGAAACCTGTTTCCTCTATAAGAGCAGCTGGCATTTACAACCATTGAGCCATCTTTCAAGTTTTATCTTGATAATCTCTTTTAAAATGGTCTCTTCTGGGATGGAGAGATGGCTCAGAGGTTAAGAGCACTGACTACTCTTTCAGAGGCCCTGAGTTCAATTCCCAGCAACCACATGGTAGCTTACAACCATCTGTAATGAGATCTGGAGCCCTTGTCTGATATGCAGGCAGAACATTGTATACATAATAAATAAATAAATCTTAAGTGAAATGGTCTCTTCTTTAGTATCTTAAATTGGAAAAATATAGAAAACAACAATATAGTAGGCATTGCCAAAAATAAACAGATCCATTTATCAGTGGTGAGATGGCATCGCATGACAGATAAGGTCATCAACTGAGTCGCCCGAAGCTTCTCTGTGAAATGAGAACATTGTAAGGATGCAATGAGTCGATATTTGGGGATGGTTTAGATCAATGCCCAGCCCGTAACAAGTGATATATAAGGTTGCGTCAATTTTTATGAAGAAAAAGTTATTTATATAATTGAACCTTCTTACTTAACAAACATTTAAAAAGAGATAGCATGGTGTAAAGCCACTTATGTTTTCATATCCCAGTGCTGACCAGTAGCTTGAGGCTGTAGCTGCCACGCAAAAGCTGGTGCATCTGCTGTGTTCCTGTGTGCTCACAGAAAGAGTCTGACTATGTGGTCAGTGTAACATTCCACTCAGTGGGATTGTATGCCTCGTTCTCTAGTCTCCATGGCCACCCAGCTTTATGTTGTTGAGCTATACTTCCGGGACAGGCATGATTCCCTGCCATTATAACAGCTGTTTAATATTCTGTTGTGTGAATGCAGCACTAAGAACAGACACCTGCAAATGGAGCTACAGGGGCTTTCCTGGAACACGTGCATGAGCTGTTGTCTATGATGGACGGCAAAGACGTAGCCAAGAATAGCACACAAATCTTAACGCTCTCCAAAGGAATGGATAAGTCTATTCTCTCACTGGTCATTTTCTCATACTCTCACCGTCACTTGAGGCCATTAGGTTTCCTGGCTTTCCTTGCATGATGGGGATAAAATACTATGTCAGTGTTTTCAGTTCAAATCACACCTTCAATTGTAGGAAACATTTTCGTGTTTATTCACCTGGGGAATTTCTTCTTCACTGACTTGCTTGTTTATTTTCATTTTGGATGTCTATTGCTGTTTGTTTGCTATTTTGCTATCTTCTTGTTGATTTATAAATATCGTCTTTCAGGATGTGGTTCGTTTTCTTTGTTTACAGTGCCTTCTATAGTATGAAATACTTATTTTAATATTGGATATTATTAAAAGATAAAAGAGTGCCTTCCTCCATGCTTTCTTTTCCTTTTAAAGCCCCCTGTGTCAGTAGAAGGCGCCTCTTTGTGTTACTGACCTTTAAAAGTTTCATGGTTTTTCCTCACATATTGCTCACAAGTCTAACAGGAATCTTTTCTGCTTATGGCATAAGAAAGGGATATATTTTACTTTTGCTGTATGGAAAACTAATTTTTCTGGGACTATTTATTGAATCGACATTCCTCCATGAATTTTAGAACCACGCCTATCATATTTCAGGCCTTCATAAAACCTGTCTCTCCCTGGGCTTTGCTTCTTTCCATAATCTTATTTGTTCTGTGCCAAAGACCACAGTGTTTTAATAGTGTCGATGCGGGGTGGAGTGAGCCCTTCTGCTTATCAGTGTTCCTCAGAATTGCCAGTGTTATTATAAATGACAAGTTCTATTTAACAATATTTATTCTCCATTTTGCTAGCCTCTGGGTTGCTGTTTGTTTTTGAACGGTTCTAGCCTCATTCATCCACATTGAACCCTCATGAATTCCTGCAATGTGCTTCCTTTGTCCTCACTCTCCTCAGGGCTCTCTCTAACATCCCGCATCCCTTTGGTGCCCCTTTCAGCACCGTTCACCTTGGTTTCTTTTTCTTGCATTAACTGTTATAGGTAGCTCTTCCACTATAGAAATCACACACACAAAATAACCCAAGTTTAAAGATGACTTTTTCACATTTTATCATTGAGTATTAAACTTATTTGAAAGTTTCTTTTTGGCATATATACTTAAGAAAATCAACTTAAATATTAAACTATTCTTAAAGTTGTACGTGTACTATATTTCTCTTAGCCTTTACCTATTTTTATTATGACTATGATTAGGGTTATATTATTTTGTATACTCAAGATGGTACAAGTGACCTGGCACATGGTAGGAGCTCATCTAGTGAATAAAGCTGATTTCTCAGTGTCTATGATGTCCCTCTAAGTACATACATTTTTTGTAAATTTGTAATGATAAGGCACTTCTTAAGGATACTCAGACATATTAACTATACTTAAGTCTCACTTGTATTAAATTCCAGTTTCTCCTCCATGCTGATGTCACCTTGCATTTTACCAACTCTACTGCGAGATTTTATATAATCACTCAATCTTGGTCGATCTCTTCTGGCTTAAGAAATGACCACTTAACCAAGAAGGTGTTATTCTCTTGGTCATTCTCTTTTGAATGTGAGCAAGCCGTCCTGAAAGATGATTAAAGCAAACCTTGTTTTATAAGGGATAGACAGAAGAGTGTGAGAAGTTTGAGTGGGCCCTTCAGGCACTTTTAGTATTTTGGTATATAGCAATAAAACAGACAAACTTAACAGGAACTAATGAAACCACAACTGAATGTTCACTTTCATAGTGAACATAACTTTATGCTCTTACTCTTAAAGAAGCCCCCCAAATTTTTGTAAGTTTAAAAGTTTGTACGGCTCCCTTGTCAAGGTAATTAGCTTTTTATAAATTAGGTTCTTTTCCATTTTGTTTCATACTCTGTCACTTAACAAAAATATAATGTCTTGCTCGTTGCCACATGCTGCTAGAAATCTCATGAAACATCATTGGCCCCATGAGTAGACTGATTGATTGCATCGATTCATCTAATCAATCCGCCGTGGTTGGACATTTTCCCTAATCCATGTTGTTCTGATAATTTGAATTCTCTGGTAAAGACATATTTGTACCTAAATGTGCAGAGTTGGAATTATTCATTGAAACTGCATATTTTGGGAATTTTGAATGTATATTTACAAAGAGCTTTTCCAAGAGATGGATTAGAATATCTTCCTAATTTTTCTTAGTACTGCTGATTTTATTGTAAATCCCTTTGCCAATTTTATAGATGTTAAAAACGATCCTCCTGTTTTCATTTTAATAACTTTCATGATTTGAAAGCATGTTTTGCCTTCAGAAATCACTACGGGAGCTCTTTCATACATTCAGAGACATTGGCCTCTTGCCGGTGTCGATGCACATAATGATTGTGGTTTGCATGATCTTACAGTGGATTTGGAGAAACTGGGTGACTTAGATCATTTGGAATTGCTGCATCACCTGTCTGTGGAGATGCCTTCCAGGAGTACTGTGTTGTCGTTCCAGGAAGCAAGCCTGTATCAGAGGAACACAAGCACTGTACAGGGAGAACTGAATTCATTTAAAGTAAATACATGTGAGCATCTATGAGTTCCTTCACTGTATTGTGTGTACCATCTGGTGAGACAAACTGGTCTGTAAACAAGTAAGAGCCATGCCTGCAATTTCAGGAAAACATGATGTAAGCTTGCATGTGAAGAAAGCTGATTCCTTAGCACATAATGAAGTTCTGCTGGAGGTGTGGCTAGGAACTGTAACGATTGATCTTGAGAGTCAGTTTCCTTAGGCTGAAGGTACCTGGGAGACTAGTAAAGCACATTGTTTCTCAGAGGGTGTCTCCAGAGAGGACTGATGAATGTGGGAAATGCTATTCTGTACATAGACTTGGGGTGGGGGTGGAATAAAAGGAAGGAAGAGAAAGCCTGCCATCACAGTTCTCTCTGTGTCTGGGCTGTCATGAGGTGAGCTGCTTGGGCTCCTTCACGCTTCTCTTGCTGCAATGATCTAAAACCTCAAAAGTAGTGAACCAAAATAGATTTTTAGTCTCTTAAGTTGTTTTTCTCAGATATTTATCACCATGGCAGCAATTCTGATTGACATAGGGAAGGAAGCATGTTCAAAGGAGGTGTGTGTGAGTGTGTGTGTGTGTGTGTGTGTGTGTGTGTGTGTGTGTGTGTGTGTGTGTGTGTGTGAAGCAAACTATGGGCAAGAAGGCCATAATAAGCTGGTGGCCCAGTGGACTGAATGTGTATGACAATATGTCCAGGATCCTCACAGTGCCTGGGAAGGAGGGACGACATGAGTAAGTCTAGGAG
>PVIU01020140.1:0-34638 GCA_004026605.1 Ondatra zibethicus
CTCGCTGCTCGGCTCCGTGGGACAAAGGAGGCCCCCTAGCAGGGGACTCGCCCTTCCCCCAAGGCCTCAGCCCGGGTGGGCCGAGCTTGGGTGCAGCCGGGACAGGGTCCAGATGAATCCGCGGAAGCTGGTTGGGCGAGATTCCCGGTCCCAAAAGCAGGCCTACTGAGGGTTGCCAGCTCCTCTCTGCTCGGCTCCGTGGGACCGAAGTATTCTTTTAATGGGCCTCATCAAGGCCCTCTGCCCCCGCCTTTTTATATAGAAGGTGTAGTTGGAATGTAATTGGCTCCCATAATCCCATATTCTCACAGGGAGTGGCACTATTAAGAGGCGTGGCCCTGTTGGAGTGGGGATGGCTTCGTTGGAGGAGGTGTATCACTGTGAGGGTGGCCTTTGAGGTTTCATGTACTCAGGACACCACCCAGTGTGTCAGTTGACTTCCTGATGCCTCTGAATCAAGATGTACGGACTCTCAGCCCTAGCACCATGACTGCCTGCATGCCACCATGCTCCCCACCATGATGATAATGGACTGAACCTCTGAAACTGTAAGCGAGGCACCTCAGTTAAATGTTTCCTTTGTAGAAGTTGCTATGGTCGTGGTGTCTTTTCACGGCAATAGAAACCCTAACCAAGGCAGATGTTAAGGTCCAATGCTGGCAGTCCTCAATGGCCTTTGGGTCTGCTAATGTTTGTGTAGCTGCTCAGTTCTGTGGTGGGAAGAAAATACTGCTTCACAACACTAAGAGAACATTCTGAAGCCAAAGGGGGGAAATGACACCAGGAGGGCTTGGTAAGAAGATGGGAGGGATGGTTACTCCTTAATGAGATGCTTTCTTACCTTGCGGACCTCCCTCCACGCTGGGCATTACAGCCCCTTACTGCTAAGCCTGCCTACTTTCTGAAGCTGAACTTAGGAAACAAAATTCTTCCCTTGCCCTCTTTCTATTTCCCCTTTTCAGATACTGATCAGAAGTCGAAGCCTGCTTGTCCTGATATCCATGTGTTCTTCCCCCACCTCCTCTCTCCCCTTCCTTCCCTCTATCCCATTCCTCTCCCATCCAGACTTCTCATTCTGATCTTCCTTGCTTTCTTGTTCTCAGACTCAGAATGAATAACTTTCTGTCTTCCTCTTGCTCATCTCTCCCTAACAGCTGATGACACCTCCAGCTTGTCTGCCTTTCTGCTTTCTCTCAAACCCTGAAAACTTTTCTATAAGTTTCCTTCAGGATTCCTTTCTAGATTCATTCATCTACAAGAATGTGAACCTACAAAAGGGACCTGATAGCCCAGTGATAAACCTAATCCACCCCCCTCATTTCTGGGGCTCCTTTCCTCCTCTTCTGAGTGAGCATATATAACTGACATGGTCCGTAGCTGCAGCCTTTGGATTTATTCCTAGAAGTTTGAGCCTATCTCTTGGGAGTCCTAGCCACAGGGAGACAACGCCACTCAAAGGAACCCATGAGTGCACTTGGCAGTTTAAGAAAACACCTTCCCACCCAGCCCTTTCTGTTCAGGCCTTGTGGCACACATCGGACAATGCTTTGGGAATACAGATACATAACAGTTACTGACATCCTTTGCATGTGACTGTGTGGGTTGTGTTCCATCTAGTGCAGAGGTTCTCAGCCTTCCTAATGCTGCCATGCTTTAATTCAGTTGTCATGTTGTGGTGACCCCCCCCAACCATAGAATTATTTTTGTTGCTACTTCATAACTGTACTTTGCTACTGTTATGAATCATAATATAAATATCTATGTTTTCTGAAGGTTAGGCAACCCCTGTGAAAGGTTCAGAAAGCTGCTGTAGTAATATGTGAGCAGAAGTGAGAAGAGCCTCTTCTAGACCCAAACAGCCAACCACGCCCGTGTATCCAGCTCTGCTGATTATGATTAGCTTACTGTAGGTGAGTATGGTAAGATTGGAAGGTGAGAAACCAACACGGAGGTGCCACATCACTGAAGGAACATGGGTTCCTAGACACTCAAGGAAGATTGATGGAGAGCTAGATACACTTCGGTGGGCTAAGCAAGCCACTGAAGTACTAAGTTACTGAATGTTAAGGGACTGCTTGCTAGATTAATTTCACTATTGAAAACTATGTGCCTATACTGTACAGGATATATAAATAATTCTATCTTCAGCAGCCTCTTCAACTGTTGTCTCCTGGAAACCATTCTATGTGGCTCTCAAAGCAATCATCATTTTGCCTAGAGATGCTGTAGCTGCCTTCATACTGATCTATAGCAGTTGCTATCAACAAGTTCAGACCAGAGTCACACTGGAGAAGACAGCAGCATGGGTGACGGGGGGGGGTCATCTTTAGGCATCCTCCGATAATGTCCTCATGACTTGTTCTTTTCTATGGCTATCCCACACACCATCCCCTATTCATCAATGACCCTTTCATCTCCAGGCTGTGGTTGCTCTGCCTGGCTCCTTGTCCCTACTTTCTCCTCCAGGAATTACCCTAATCCTCACTTAATGGTAGCTGAGGATGCTGGGCAGAATGGCATAAACCTTTATATAAGCCTGGTCTACATAGTGAGTTCAGGAACATCCAGAGCTACTTAATGAGACCCTGTCTCAAAAAACAAAACAAAACAAAGAACAAAAGTAGCCAAGGGTTCATCTTTCCACCTGATGATCTTCAACCCCTGGCCTCTCTTCACCAATCCTCTTGGGTTTAAGGTTCTTTGTGCACACTTTTTGGTGAAGACAGTGTGCTCTATCTGGCTATGTATCTGCTCCCCTCCCTAGACAATGAGCTCAGAGGACAAGAACATTAGTATCCACACAGCAGACATTCTGCAAATATTGAATGAGTCGGTCATAGGAGGGTCAGAGAACAGAGGCTTTATGTCTGGATTCAATTCAGCCAGAATACAGGCCCTTGGCTGGTGACAACCATAAAGTGACAGGGAGGCCATTTGGCACATTCCCACTGTCTAAGAAAATGTGGTGTGGGAGGGGAAGTGAATTTAGTTCAGCTGGTCCCAGCTAGGACCAGTATGGGGAGATTAATGTCACTTTAGTTAAATATAATAATTCCCCCCATTCGCTAAAGCACAAAATGTAACACATACTTCAAAGATTAGGGAGGGTCAGTAAATGTAACAGTCAACCACGCACTTTCTGCAAGGATGCAATAGATGCAGACACTCTGCCATATTTACTTCAGGCTTTGGATTAGTTGTGTTTCTGCTGCTGTGACAAAATACCCAAGATAAATAGTTTAAAAGGGGAAAAAGTTCATTTGGACTCTTAGGTCTAGTCCATGGCAGACTGGCTACATTGCTTTGGTGCCCAAGGTACCAAGTACATATGTGTGTGTGTGAATACACGAATATATACATACATACATATATAAAAGCACATATATGTGTGTGTGTATATATATGTGTGAGCTTCACAAGATGTTTTGGTGAGTGATACTTACACATATGATGCTGTACATGATATTTTATTGCCTAAGATGCTGTAGCTATAAGTTTGTGTAAGTACACTCTATAGTAAGTAGAAAAAATTGCTAATGACACATTCCTCAGAACATGTCCCCATCATTAAGTGATATATAACTGTATATGAAATATGTAAGTGATATATAGCATGTGTTTGTGCTATAACTTCATATATATATTTTTTGAGATATCCATTTTTATAGCATGTTGAGCTAATGAATTCACCAAAGTGATGGTAGCTATTCACCACAAGGACAATCAGCGTACATTTGTCTACTTAGAGATATCAAGATACGTTTCCATTCTTCATTATGACAAACCAGTTCCAAGATATTCAACCTCTAGGCCTAGCCTGGGTCATACATTCTGTGCTCTGTTTTAGTGAGTTCTCTGGACCCCAGCTCTCCTGTACATTTTCCGAGCCCCAGACCTAGCCCAAATTGCAGTATACTAGTACAGTCTGGTGAGTCTGCCTGATGGTAGCCCACTCACGACATATCCAACCTCTGATCCTAGCCTGATGACACAACCTATAGGCTTGCTTAGCCTGGTGAGTACCCCAGACCCTTGTCCAGCCACCCCATCCTCACATTCCTAGGTATCACTGGGGTACCACGACTACTCAGCAGCCTAAGAAATCAAACTGCTTTTTCTATTCACATGCTTTTTTCCCCTTATCACTGAATGGGCATCATTCCTGTTGTCTAATCCAGAATCAACATTGACTATCTATCTGAAGGACTGACATACCAACTCTTCATACCTGACCTGAAATCAATCAAACTTGGACAACAACAGAAACAACACCCCACAAACTCCTACTTAACAAAGATAGGACTAGAATTTCACATCAGACACACAACCAATAAAAGAAGTCAAATGCCCAGTCCCATTGTAAAAAGAAAACCTATCTGTAAGTCAGTATGTCTCCCCATCTAAATCTACTATTCCTACAGAAATATTATCCAATGAGAATGACCTAGATGAATCCTGAGACACAGACTTTAAAAGAACAATAATATATTTCTTTAAATAATTCAAGAAATTTAAAGGAGACACAAGCAAACAGTTCAATGAACTGGGAGGGTTAGCAATAAACTCTTGAGTGAAGACTAAAGGATACAAACCTAAGTGTGAATAAAATGGTGACATCAATTCAAGATTTGGAAACTGAGTTCATTAATGTAGTAAGGGGCGAGCGAGCGGGCTGCTTGTCATCCCAGCCCCAGACACCCTTGGCTGTGTCCCGCCACCTGGCTAGCTTATACCCAAAATAATTACACAGAAACTGTATTCATTTAAAACACTGCCTGGTCCATTATTTCTAGCCCCTTATTGGCTAACTCTCACATATTAATTTAACCCATCTCCATTAATGTGTATCGCCACTTGACTGTGGCTTACCATTATGAGTCTAACCAGTGTCCATCTCAGGGAGGAAAACCATGGTGTCTGCCACACTTCCTTCTCTCTCCCAGCATTCCGTTCTGTCTACTATGCCCACCTAAGGACTGCTCTATCAAAAGGCCAAGGCAGTCTCTTTATTTAACCAATGAAAGCAACAGAAATACAGAAGGACCTCCTACACCACATTAAAGGCATAAAAATAGAAGAGAAATCAAGTTGAAATTAAGGTAAAATTGAAAAACTAAACAACTACATAAGGAAACTCAGAGGAGAGCCTTATTAATAGAGAGCATCAAGTAGAAGATAGAGTATCAGAATCTGAAAATAGTAGACATGTTGGATCAGACAAGCAAAGGATATGGAGAGTTTTAAAAAGAAAACCCATGAAAGGAGCATATAGGAACTATGGGACACCGTTGAAAGACCAAATCTTCACAGTGATAGGTGTACAAGGAGAAAAATCTCAAGTCAGTGATATAGACCAGATTTTCCACAGGATCACAGAAGACTTCCCCAAACTAAGGAAAGACGCACCCATGTAGATTCAAGAAGCACACAGAACTCCAAATAAACAGGATCCGAATAGAAATTCCTCAGGGCATATGATAGTTTAAAAACCAAATATACAAAACAAAGAGAGGGTACTGAAAGCCACAAGAGAAAAGTCACAAATTACACGCAAAGGAAAACCCATGAGAACAACAATTGATTTCTCAATGGAAACTTTTAAAGTGAGGTGTAGTAGTCTGGGTTCTCTAGAACAGAACTGACAGAATGAATCTATATATATTAAAGGGACACTTGTTAGTGTGACTTACAAGCTGTGGTTCAGTTAGTCCAACAAAGGCTGTCTCCCAGTGGTAAGACCAAGAATCCAGTAGTAGTTCAGTCCATAAGGCTGGATGTCTCAGCTGGTCTTCAGTGTATGGTGGAATCCCAAAGAAGCAGGCTCTAACACCAGTGAAGGAATGCCTTAGCATCAGGATAGAACTTGTCAGGTGAGCAGAGAAAAAGCAAAAGCTTCCTTCTTCTATGTCCTTTTAAATAGACTACCAGAAGATTTGACCCAGGTTTAGGGTGGGTCTTTCTGACCTCAAATGATTCAGATTTAGGGTGGCTTTTTCTATCTCAAATGATCCAATCAAGAAAAATCCCTCAGAGGTGTACCAAGCTGGTTGAGCTTTGGTTGATTCCAGATGTGGTCAAGTTGAAAATGATGGTTAGCCATCAAACCAGAAGAACCTATAGCAAAGTTCTTCAGTTTCTAAAAGGCCACAGATGCCAATCTAGACTATTTTACCCAGAAAAACTATCTGCCACAGTTGAAGAAAGAATAATGTTCCAGGGACTAGAGAGATGGCTCAGAGCTGCTCTTCCAAAAGACCCAGGTTCAATTCCCAGTACCCACAAGGCAGCTCATAATTATCTGTAATTCCAGTTCTGGGGAATCTTGCACCCTCACACAAACATACATGCTGTCAGAATATTAATGTATATACAATAAAATAAATAAATCATTAAAAAAGAATAAAGTTCCATGATATAAACATGCTAAAATAATTTTTGTGGAGCTTCAGCCTCCCATATGGCATGGAGACCCAGGTAAACTACGTGCACAACCTGCCACAGACCTTCCCTATCTCAGTAACCTTGTGGCTACTAGCCAGTGGCTGCTATCTCCTCCCAGCCTATCATCCTCCCTTTGGGACTCATGAGCTCTCAGCCTGCTCTCCACAGGAACTCTCCAGTCAGCACACATGGTTTGGACATGCAGGCCTCTCTTTCTTGAAGACTAACCACAGCCTGCCAATTAGGTCCCTCCCATTGCTTTATCTGGTACCAAGACCAAGGACCAGTCTACATTGAAATCATGAACTTGTTCTAAGTTTCTTTATCAAGATGGTGAAGGCACCTAACACATTATAGCTGACAAGCCAAAGACCTGGGGTAGAGGCTATAGCTCTAACCACCAAACAAAGAAAACTGATATCTCAACATTGCTATGAATTAGCTTCCTCCTGATCATTATAAACACCTCTGTTGAAAAAAGCAAAGCACCCTGAAAAAAAAAGAAAGAAAAACTACCTCCCGATATACAAATTCCAATACAGAAATGAAAAACAACCTGAACAACAACAAAACACTTCTCCTTAAAGCAAACAAGCAAACAAAAACAAATCCCACAGCAATATCCTTTAGTGCAAATGACTTTGGAAGAACTCCCTAATGAATTCAAAAGAATGATTATAACTATGGTCAAATAACTTAAAGACAAAGATAAAAAGAAGAAACAAGCATTTCAATCCAAGACAGGAAAATAATCTTTGAAATTTTAAAGAAAACTCAAGTTGAAAATTCTGGAAATGAAAAACCCAATAATCCAATTAAAAAATATCACTGCAATGCCTCCTCAACAGAACAGATGATGTGTTGAAAACAGGCTCAGGAATGGAAAAAAGAGTAAAGCTACTGGATCACTCAGTAAAGGTCAAAGAAAGGTCTAAAAAATTGTGAATGAAACTTGGCAGAGTTTTGAGATGACATGAAAAGCTCTAAGTTCCAAATAATGGGCAGAGAAAGAGAAGAATATCTTCAGGAAAATCATAGGAGAAAGATACCTAATTCTAGAAAAAGTGATGCCCATCCAGGTACAAGAAGACTACAGAACACCAAATAGGCAAGACTTGAAAGTGTCCATGAAACATCACAGTTAAAACATAACAACCAAAGACACTTACAAAGGCAGGCCAATCAGAGTAACACGGGGTATTCCATAGAAACCTTTAAAGTTAGAACAAGAAGGATCTGGACAGAAGTCCATCAAGTCCTCAATGATTATGACTGTCAACCCTGACTATTATACCCAACTAAACTATCTATCTAAATTGAAAGAGAAATAAAAACTTTTCATGATAAAAAAGATTAAAGAAATTTTTGACTATTAGGCCATCTGTAAAGAAGATTCTAAAAGGAATATTTCAAACTGAAGGGAAGGATAGACATACCAGAGAGGTCACAGAAACCAATAATGCCAGGACAAGCAACCAAAAGAGAAGATCTGAGAAAACATTACAAAATCAACAAAATGTCAGGAATTCATACACATCTTTAACTAATGACTCTCAATATTAGTAGTCTCAGTTTCCCAGCATTCAAATGATGCACAACCATCTGTAACTCCAGTTGAAGGGATACAGCACCCTCTTCTGACTTCTTTGAACACTGAATGTACGTGATGCAATAACACACATGAAGACAAACACTGGTACACTGAACATAAAAATAAAAAAGTGTGCATGTGTGCGTGTGTGAGAAGAGAATCCTTGAACAATATAAGATACTGTCATTACCCTTTGTTGCCTCCCAGAGCTGGAAATCAAGACCTTATTGTTAAGAACACTGTATACTTTGGACAAGGACTTGGAAGAATTGAGCTGGGAGAGGCTTGGACACTACTCCTGAAGACTGGTTCTTATCATTTCTGAAGACTCAATATCATCAATGGAGAAAAGCAATCAATAGTCCTCCCCAGCTAAAAAGCCCATGAATCACAACAATGGACACAGCCAATGACGTTCTAGACACCTATCCTTATGCCCATAGGAGAGTGTAGCTCTTGCTCCTGTCGTATTTCTCGCTCCTGTCCTGTTTCTGTCCTATTGCTGTGAGGGCAACTTATAGAAGAAGGCATTTGTCTTAGTTAGGGTTTCTGTTGCTACAACAAAGCACTGGGACTGAAATAAGTTGGAAGGAGAGGGTTTAATCAACTTATACTTCCACATTGCTGTTCTTTACCAAGAGGAGTCAGGACAGGAATTCCAACATGGTTCGCACCTGAAGGCAGGAGATGATGCAGAGGCCATGGTAGGTGCTTCTTACTGGCTTGCTCATCATGGCTTGTTCAGTCTGCTCCCTCCCCCCTCCCTGGAGACAGGGTTTCTCTGTTGCCCTGGCTGTCCTGGATGCTTTGAAGACCAGGCTGGCCTTGAACTCATAGAGATCTGTCTGCCTCTGTTTTCCGAGTACTGGAATTAAAGGTGTGTGCCACCACTACTGGCTCAGCCTGCTTTCTTATAGGACCCAGGACCACCAGCCTAGGGATGGCACCACCCATAATGAGCTGGGCTCTTCCTCCCACACTGGTCACTAATTGAGGAAAGACCTTACAGCTAGATCTCATGGAGGCATCTCCTCAACTGAGGCTCCTTTCTCTCTGATGACTCTAGTTTGTGTCAAGCAGACACACAACCAATCAGTATAGTATTTAATTGGGAGCTTTCTTGCAGTTTCAGGGGGTTAGTCCATGACTCTCATGGCAGGAAACATGGCAACAGGCATTTATGGTGCTAGAGCAGTACCTGAGAGCTTACATCTGTCTCTCAAGCACACTCAGCAAAGAGAGAGCAAGACGGGGCCTGACATGGGATTTTGAAACCTCAAAGTCCCCATCCCTAGATATATATTTCCTCCAGCAAGGCCACACCTCCTAATCCTTCCTAAACAGTCTACTAACTGGGACCCAAACATTCAAATATATGATCCTACAAGGGTTATTCTCATTGAATCCACCATATTGCCTGGCCCCCATAGGCTTATAACCACATCATATTGCAAAATGCATTTAATTCAACTTCAAAAGTCCCCAAAGTCCTTCACAGTCTCGACAGTTTAAAAGTCTAAAGTCTCTTTTAATACTCAAGACAATCTCTTTATTATAACCCTCTATAAAAGTAAAAGCCAATTACATATTTCTAACATACAATGGCACAGAATATACATTACCATTCTGTGAAGGAGGAAGGGAGCAAAGTGAGGAAATACTAAACCAAAGCAAGATCAAAGCCCAGGAGGGGAAACTCCAAATCCTTTAACTCCATGTCTGATGTCAAAGGGCTCTCCAGATTACACACTCTTTCCAGTTTTGTTGACTGCAACACTTCTCTCTCTCTACCAGGCTGGTGCCACACCATGTTTGCAGCTCTCCTTGGCAGCTCTCCCACAGCAATGGCTTCTCTAACATCTCGGGGTCTCCAATGCAATCCAAGCTTCATCTTCATATCTTCACAGGATGGCCTCCCAGGACCTCCATGCAGGGACTCCCTGTGGCTGTTTGAATGTAAATGGCCCCCATAGGCTCACAGGGAGTGGGACTACCAGGAGGTTTGATCTTGTTGGAAGAGGTGTGGCTTTACTGCAGGAAGTGTGTCACTGGTAGTGGGCTTTGAGGTCTCAGATGTTTAAGCCCTGCCCCATGTCTCACTCTCTTCCTGCTGTCTGCCAATCTGGATGTAGAACTTCTTGTTACCTCTCCAGCATGTCTGCCTATGTGCTGCCATGCTTCCTGCCTTGATAACAATGGAATAAACCTCAGAATTGTAAGTCAGACTCAATTAAATGGTTCCTTATAAAAGTTGCTGTGGTCATGGTGTCTCTTCATAGTAATAGAAACTCTAAGACGTACCCCTACCACATTCTTGGCCTCAGCCGCTTTCCATAAGAGCGGAGGAAGATTCCACAACTGCTTTACTTCAGTACCCTTGATGCTAAAGCAGTGGTTCTCAACTTGTGCATCACAATCCCGTTGAAACTATCAAAAAAATAAACGGATACTTACATTATGATTCATAACAGTAGCAAAATTACAGTTATGAAGTAGCAATGAAAATAATTTTATGATCACCACAACATGAGAACTGTATAAAGGGTCACAGCATTAGGAAGGTTGAGAACCACTGCTTTAAAGTAAGGACCATGCGACCAAAGCTGCCAAGTTCTTCTGCTTGCTTCAGATGGAATCTGGCCCCATCTTTGAAATAATATGTTTGCAGAAGCCTTGACTTGTTGATAGTTTCCTTTGTTGAATAAAATTTCCTGTTCATAAATTGGCGGCTTATCTTGTTGGGGACTCCACTTCTTTTATTTCATTTTTCCTTGAACTTTTCTTAAAATTTGCATCTCTTTGAGCTCAAAACTTGGCTCCAACATTTCATTCCCTAGTGGTCTTTTTCTTCTCAAACTGAATGTTTTACATTTCTTTTTTGCCCCACTTGCTGTTTTTCATTGGAGATATGCAGAAGCATGATCAATAATAACAACACAACACAGTAAATACTAGGCTGTCTTAAAATCTCCTTTGCTATTGGCATTAGGTGACAACTCTTCAATTCAGCCTCCAGCAGATATTATTTTTAAACAAGGATGGAAAACAGCCATATTTTTTTTTTTGCCAAACTATCACAAGAATTGCCCCTAGGCCAGTTAGTTGCTAATATTGTTCACCTCTAAAACCCCTTGAATTGAGCCTCCATATTCCACATTTTTCTCCGCGTTATTGTCTTCCACACTCCTACTAGGATGGTGAATTAAGTCTTACTTAAAACATTCAGCTGTTTTTTTTTTAATCCAAAGTCAGACGTTACACATTTTTCCAATAAGCAGCATGGTCAGACCTGCCACAACAATACTCTTCTTCTTCTTCTTCTTCTTTTTCTTCTTTTTCTTCTTCTTCTTCTTCTTCTTCTTCTTCTTCTTCTTCTTCTTCTTCTTCTTCTTCTTCTTCTTCTTCTTCTTCTTCTTCTTCTTCTTCTTCTTCTCCTTCTCCTTCTCTTCCTCTTCCTCCTCCTCCTCCTTCTTCTTCTTCAGATTTTAAATTTAAATTTTATTTTTTGAGGTTATAATATAATTACATTATTCCCTCTTCTTTTCCTCCACCCAACCCCTCCCATATATTCATCCTTCTCTCTTTTTGGTGGTGGTGACACACACCTTTAATCCCAGGTCTTGGGGGGAAGCAGAGGCAGGTAAATCTCTAAGTTTGAGGCCAGCCTGTTCTACAGAGTAAGTTCCAGGATAGCCAGGGCTGTACAGAGAAACTCTGTCTCCAAAAACAAAATAAAATAAACAAAAATCATATTCATGGCATATATTCTTAAATACATAAATAAAATCAGTTCAGTCTGTATGATGTTGCTTGTATGTGTGTTTTTAGAGCAGACCATTTGGTATTGGATGGTCAATTGGTGCGCTCTTCTCCAGGGAAAACTATTTCTCCCACTCTGAGCATCCTTTAGTTGCCTGTAGTTGTGTACCAGAGTTGCGGCCTTCTGGTCTTTCCCCAATCCACTTTGGGCTTGTCTAGTGTTGTTCAGCTCATGTTTAGGCAGTCATGCTGGTGAGACCTGATGATGGTCATTGCTAGGAGACAACCTCACAGCAAGCTCTCTCCTCTTCTGGCTCTTACAATCTTTCTGCCCTCTTGTGGTGATTTGAATAGGAATGGCCCTCATAGGTTTACATCTTTGAAAGCTTGGTCATTAGGGGTGTGATGCTATTTGACCAGGATTAGAAAGGGTGGTCTTTGGAGGAAGTGTTACTGTGGGTGAGCTTCTGGGTTTCAAATGCTCAAGCCAGGCCCAGTGGCTCCTTCTCTTTTGGCTGGATCTGGATGTAGAATTCTCAACTATCATGTCTGCTGCATGCTGAGGATAATGGACTACCTCTGAAACTGTAAGCACGCCCCAATTAAATACTTTCTTTTATAATAGTTGCCATGGTGATGGTGTCTTTTTTTTACAGCAATAGAACATTGACTAAGGCGCCCCTCTTCCTCAGTGATCCCTGAGCCTTAGGAGTTGCGTTGCTGATGTATCCATTGGAATTGGGTACCACAACTCTGCATTTTGGTTGGTTGTGGCTTTCTGTAATGACCTCTGTGCTGATTTTTTTAAAAGAGAGTTTTCTTCCCAGGGAATCTCATCATTACTAAATTTCCTTGCAACCCTGAAGCTAAAGGTTTTCATAGCTTAAGAACAAATACATGAATAAGCAAGTATTGGTGTTTTTCTTTTTTTCTGAATTGCAGGGTCATAAGGGAACTAGGACAGAGGTTAACTGAGATCCAGGATGTAAAGTGTCTTCAGAAATGAACGGGTGCAGCTGCCTCTTGGTTGACTGTTTGCTGGGATTCCAAACGGAGACTGCTGTTCTACAGAGTGCTGCCACAAGATCGTCCAACAGTGCTTCTTGAATGCTGTTCTAGTTAGTCGCTGCTGCTGCGATAAACACCAGGATGGAAAGAAACTTGGGTAGGAAAGAGTTTATTTCAGCTTACATCATGAAAGGAGTCAGAACAGGAGCTCAAGTCAGGAACCTGGACACAGACACTGAAGCAGAGGCCATTGCTGCCTTGCTCCTCAGACCTTGCTCTATCTGTGTTCTTATGTACCTGAGAATCACCTGTCTAGGGGTGACACACCCTCTAATTGGCTCCCACCATCAGTCAAGAAAACCCCCACAGACTTGCTCACAGGCCATTCTGATGGAAGCATTTTCTCAATTTCGTGTCATGTTGACAAACAAGTAGGTACTGCATACCAGGCATCATTTTAACAGATAGGCACATAGAGTGAAGAATACCAAGCCTACTATGGAGTTCATGATTGAAAATGAATATGTAACAAAATGTGACTTCTTGTTAGGGAGTGAGGTCTAGCACCCCAAAATTCCCTAAGGAGGAAACCACCAGTGCCTGGTGAAGCTTAAGATGCATTTACAGACAGGGCTTTGAAGAGCTGAGTTAAAACAGTGCCTTTGCAGAAGCCAATCTAATAGGACTCTGGTGCTCTAAAGGAGGAAATTGGGAGGTCTGGTGGGGACCAAACCATGGCAGGAATCCATTGAGAAGGTGGCCACCTGCAGGCCACCTCAGAAGAAGCCCACCCTGCTTGTAACCAGAGATTTTAGTATCTAAGGCTGGACTCCAGCAGGCTCAAACAAGATTGGTTCAGTCACCCAGAACTTCAACATGCCCAAACAAGTGATGATGGAGGGGACATCTATTCAGTGCGACCCTTTGATGAAAAGGGACAGAAGAAAGGGACCATTGATCCCAAATCAACCTTTGCAGTTCTGATGTGAGGTCTAGATTTAAATAGATGACAAAAGATGTGTAAACTAAGCAGTCCTGGTCAAGATGTGGCCCTTGTCCATCATGGATCCACTTTGTCTCAGCACCAGACTCTCCTACTGAGTCTGCTAAGTGTTAAGGCAGTTGTGGACCTGTTTCCATGAAGGGTTCTGCCTCACCCTTGTGGAAATTGTCCTTTTTGGGGGGGGCACGGGGAGAGGTCTGGCTTGAAAATTTACTTTTCTTGGAATTCAGGGAGTCTCCTGAGGAAAGGTTAGGAACAGCGACTTACGGCTGTGTTGTGAGCCAAAGCACAGACTCAGGCCAAAGGCAGAGATGCAGCCTCTGTCCTGTGTTCGTTCATTCTCTCTCGTGGGCCCATCTAAGGGGCCAAGGAAAGCAAAAGCATCTTCTAAGTGCTTCATGCCAAAGCCTTGATCTCAGACTTCCAGCTTATCTGTGTGTGTTGTTTGAGCAGTCCTGTCTGTGCTATTTTGTGCTGGGAGATTGATCAGGGACGCAGCACGGGATAAAGGAGCTCTTGATTTGTGAGGGTGACAGGGCTGTCTGAGTAACTCTCCTCACTTTGCAGGGAAGCATCTTAAGTTCCAAGAGCTTTGGTGAGACCCACGATGTCACCTGGCTGGAAACAACAGAGAGTCCAGGACTTTGGATTTACAGTGGCTCTTGGTCACACATTGTTAGGTAGCTTCTGCTTGGATTGTAGAGGTAACTAGTATGGATGGTACTTTATAGTTCACAAATTATCCTGGGAGCAAAGTATCTAGGTGGAAGATCTGCCCCTCTTCCACCATCCTCTTTTCTTCCTCCCCGTTTTTCTTCTGCCCCCCCTTCATCTCACCACACACTTCTCCTTCTCTCTCACATTATCATCTCATTAAGGCTTGAAGAAATTGAATGGGTGTCAGTCAGGAGAGGGAAAAAGCTGGGGTGGGGTTTAGAGCTGAATTGCTACTCCATTGTTCTTTGCATAGCCTAGAATGCATTTTATCTTCAAACCTAGTTTTATCAGCTCCCAAAAATCACTTGGTGCTTAAATGGCTCTATTTACATTCTTGAAAGAAGCCTTACCAGCTCCATAGGACTCTGGGTATCAGAATTATCTCTCTGCTTTATTTCCCAGAGTCTCCAGCTCCCATAGGCCAGGATCACCCATGCTGGCTGGGGATGAGACCCTGAGTAGCCACTGGATAAATCACCCTAAGTGTGGAGAGTTAATCTGTCTGACTCTAAAATGCATTCAATAAGTGTAAAACAAAACTAATTGGTTTTCTTCCGTACAAATTTAATCATACCATAAAATGTGATCGATGCAAATAAAACCCATTGAGTGAGTTCGGTGTCAGGGATCCATAAAGGGGAAAAATGGTCTCACGCATCCTCGCACACATGATTCGCATGTGTGTCAATCACTTCCAATGCCAGAGGTGACAATAGCCAGGCTGGGTGGGAGGGACACTGGGATTTCTTTCTTTTGTGTCAATTGTTCAGAGAAGCTAATTCCCTCATTGACTATGGGGCTCACGTGCTACAGCCAAAGGCATCCTAGGCCAATGCATCCTAGACCATATTCATCACAGGTGCACTGTGTGCATCTATAACTCCCGGGCTGAGCTGGGGACAGATGGTTCTCCTGGTGGATAAAGATAATAGGGTTTGTGAAATATCAGAAGTCTGGCCCAAAGGTAGAATGATGCAAAGAGGACACAGAGGCCTCTTTTATGCACATTTATTTGGTGTAATAACAAAGCCATATTTAATCTGGTGACTTTAAAAACATTAAACCTAGGTGTCTGCCACTGTCATTCTGATATAGGGCATGAGGGGACATTGTTCTAGTTACCACAGAGTTAGAGAATGGAACTGAGTGTTGTGTCTGAGGCAGACACTTCCCTGGAAGGAGAGGGGCCAGCATGGTCTGGCTTGTGGCAGAGTCATAGCCCTCACAGAAGTCAGCAGAGGTTTCATTTGGTTTGGGAGGGGTCTGGACTTGTGAGTCATGAGGATGGTGTAAGAAAACTGAGCAGAGAAGCAGACAGATTTTGTCTCAACAGGCTGAGACTGCTGTAATTGGAACAGCAAGGGGCCCAAACTTTCTTGGGATGAAGGTTGAGCATGCTTAGAGAGGGTGGAGGTTGGATATATATACATATATATCCCTTTCCAAATCCTGAGCATTGTTTAGGCCATTATTCTGAGCTTTGTCTATCAGTCAATAGAACCCATCCTTATGCTTACTACAAACCCTTCCTCCTTAGGCCTTCATTCTGAACACTGAACACTGGTTCTCTGTCAATAAGAACCTGTTCTTTCTTTTATTCTTTCTTTATTTTTTGTTTGGTTTTTTGAGACAGGGTTTCTCTGTAGCTTTGGTACCTGTCCTAGAACTAGCTCTTGTAGACCAGGCTGGCCTCGAACTCACAGAAATCCACCTGCCTCTGCCTCCCAAGTGCTGGGATTAAAGGCGTGAGCCACCGCTGCCCAGTTTAAGAACCCGTTCTTAAGGTCACAGGTGCTTTGCTATAGAGATGTACTTTGCAAGGGGGGGTGATGTAGCCATGCCTAAAGCTTTGTTGTGATAACTGTCATGTGGGGACTCCCCCCCTCGAAGATTTGCTGTGTTTAAATGTGTACGAAAAATAAACTGCTTGGTCAGACTCCAGAAGTTTTTGATCCAGCACCAGCTAAGTCGAGTGTCATCCTAAACCTCATGAGGATCGTCTCCCTGCCAGCTGTGAGCATTCATTCTCCTGTAAGTAATTCCTCAGCCATCCTCCTGCAAGCCACCCAATGTAATTCAATGGATCATTAAAAAAAACATAAAAACATTAGGGATCAAGTTTGGAGGAGGATATGGATCAAAGGGAGTGGGAGGCAGATAAGAGAGGGAAATGGAACGAAACAAAACAACAAAAGAAGCATCCCCACACCTCATAATTTAAACGCTCTGTCTTTAGATGGTGGTGCTATAGTGGGGGGGGGGTGCTGCTCAGATGGGGGCGTGGTGGGCTGTGTTCTCCCTGGAGAATACAGTTCCTACGGGCTCTTTTAGAGAAGCCCAGGAAGGTCACCTGTTAAGTATTGAACGTCCCTCAGGAAAGCCACTCCACAGTAGCCACCGCTCTGGCAACTGTCAGTTGGCTGCTGACAACTCTACCATCCACAGCCTCTGACTTCTGCTTCCGGGCCCCTGCCTTCTGTGCATGGCTGGGGCTCTGTCTCCTTCCCCGTGATTTATCCCCACGGCATCTCTTCCCATTCTACCCTTCCATTTGTCTGCTTTCAATAATTATTTAAGCTTTATTAGGTATTTGTCAAGTAAACTGTCAGCCTCTGAAGTTTGCTTATTGTAGCCAGAGGTTTAGAAAGGCAATTTGTATGCATCTCGGGGCTCTCACGGCAAAGCCTCTCCCTGGATTGAAATTATAATATGAACATGATGTTTTATGGCCTAGTAGAATGAAGATTCCACACTCGAGGCTTGGATATATTCTTTTATTTCTTTTGAGTTTTCCCGAGAAAGAAATATGTGAACAGCCCTGACGGCCTGGTGCTGTAGAGGGGGTGTGGCAGCGTGCTCGCCACCAGGGAATCAAGAGCAGATGGATGAACAGCCCCGCACTTGGTCTTTAGATTCATGAGGCTGAATGCCAGCCAAGTTCAACACCGCTGGCCCTGTGGCTTTCTGAATCTGCTGGAATGCAAGATTCATCTCAAGGTGGGACAAGGAAAGGGGGCCGCAGGGCAGGGGAGGGCTGGGAAGGCATGAAGCTCAGTAAGGTTTGAGCTGCAGCGGGGCAGATGAGCAGCGCAGAGCTACCGTGTGCAGCAGATGCATTTGTGCAGCGGCGGGTGGGTGGGATTCAGGGTCAAGTTCTTTACAGAACCGAAACCACAGTACTGGCCAGGCCAAGGAGTGAGCTGTCCAGACCTTTTTGTTTGATTCCATTTTGATATGACCTTCGGCACTTGGTGTGTTCAATACCATATTGTTTGTGATTGTTAATCTTTATTGTTAACTTGACAGGATTTAGAATCACCATGGAAACGTGCCTGTGGGTATCACTATGAGGGTGTTTCCAGAAAGGTTCAGCTGAGCAGGGAAGATGCTCCTTGAATGAGGGCAGGATGGTTCCATAGGCTGAAGTCCCACACTGAATAAAAAGTAGGGAGGGAGCTGAGTACCAGCCTTCATTTCTTCCTGCTTGCTCACTGTAGACGCAGTGAGAACAGTTGCCTCCTGCTCCCGTCCCCACACCCTTGCTGCTACAATAGGTGGCTCCCAAGACCATTTCCTTCCTTATGTAATTTATTCAAGTATTCTTTCAGGACAACAGTTTTCTTTGGGAAAACCACTCCTTCTCATTCTCAGTTGGTAAAGTCGAGGCAGGGGTGCCTGTGCCCCTAGCTTCAGGCATGCAATGCAGGTGTGTGGCATGCTGACGTAGTGTCCTCCTGACCAGGCCAATGCAAAGCAACTCCATTCTGGGGCTTGAAATAATGAGGACAGAAGTGCAAGTCCAGGACTGGAGGAGGCCTCTGGAAAAGCTGAAGGCAATGGAGAGGACAGAGAATCAAGGAGAGGCTGTGATCCAGCAGCAAGCCCCAGACATGGCTTTTCTATAGTCTATAGCGTGCTTTTCAGGTCCATGAAACAGCCTGTGTGACCGTGTAAGAGCTGTCATTGCTACTGCTATGATTAGCCACCCTCTTCTCTTCATTTCTGTTCCTGCCACTGTGCTAAAACCCCCTGACATCCCAAGACATCCTAAGGGAGAGCGGTGATTAGTTGGATGTGCGTGAAGGCAGATGAGCGAGGACCTTCACTGCACCCTTCAGGAGCCTCCATTCTTTTGGGCTCCGTTTTATCTTAGTGGGTGACTTGGAGGTTAGCCTCATAGTGAATTTGGCAGGGATGCAAGTGGAGAAGGAAAGGAAGCTGCAGTTTGGTCCCGACATTCGGAGGCAGCATGGTTTTCCTATATCCCTTCAGATGGTGATGCCTACAGTGGCATCGAGACACTTTATTATTATTTCTTTGTGAGACAGGGTGGCCCTTGAAGTCACTATGTAACCAAAGGTGATTTTGACTGCTGATCCTCGTGCCCTCCCCTGTTCTGTAGTTATAAACCTGCACCTCCATGTTTCACGTGTGAAGCACAGACAAGCATTCCACCACTGAGCTGCATCCTTAGCCCCAGGAAACCAACACTATCTGACTCAGTGACTCATGGTGAGAAGTGAGAAACCCTGCTCTGATTCTAGTAGACTCCTGCTTCTCTCAATTCTCCGAGCCTCAGGTTCTTTATTGTGAAGCAGAGATAACAGAATTAAAAGGTCGTGAGTCCTCCTGTGCTGGGAACATGGCCAGGGCTCGATGGTTAGGAACTCTTTTTGTCGTAATGTGGAAGTGATGGCTGTCATTCACTGATGACCGCGAGGTCCTGGAATCAGTGATCAGTGTTCTCACATCAGGTACCCCTTCCGATCGACGTGTGTGTGTGTGTGTGTGTGTGTGTGTGAGAGAGAGAGAGAGAGAGAGAGAGAGAGAGAGAGAGAGAGAGAGAGAGATTACGGGGATGGTGTCTGCAGCAGTGATCAGTAGGAGAGTGTCGGCATAACACCTGGTACACAGTAGATACTCCCTTCCTAAACATCTAGGGAGTGAAAGGTCTCAAAGTCCACAGGAGTGATGCTAGACCGGTGGTTCTCAACCTGGGGGTCATCACCACACTTTCATAGGGGTTGCACATCAGATATCCTCCATGTCAGATATTTACATTATGATCCATAACAGTAGCAAAATTATAGTTATGAAGTAGCAATGAAAATTGTGCGGTTTGGGGTCACCACAACGTTAGGAACTGTATTAAATTGTCACAGAATTAGGAAGGTTGAGACCACTGCTCTAGACAGTGGCTAGACAGACAGGTTTGCTGAGAAGAGTCAGGAGTATGGTGAGAGAAGACTCCCCTTTTAATGTTCCTAGACTAGAAATCAGAAGTGAGGCACCAGTCACTTCTGTGGAGTCAGTGACACCTCACTGGGGTCTTGGGGCAGCTCCTGGAAAGTTCTGGAACTCATGGTCACTTTTTTCCCATTGTTCTGTCCTTGTTTTCTCTCTTCTTTCCTCTGTTGCTTTTTATGTCTGTTTTTTCTCCCTTTCCCCACTTTTATGTTCCTTTTCTACCTACACATCAAAGCTTGCTTCGTGTTGTTTGGCTGCAAGGGTGTCTGTCAGATGCACTTCTCAACATAAAAACCCACCAAATTTCCTCCCCTAGACACCATTAATGACAGGTGGTCTCTGCAGCCATTGCAGCACCAGGAAGCTGACTTCTACCCTTGAACTTCTGACTCCCTAACTCCTGTGATCCTAAGTCTTCTAAAGGCTTACCTTGTTCAGGGATGCCTAAGGCACAAACACTTTGGGGGCCCTTGTCCCAATTATCCCATTGCTCTAGATGGCCACGTCACCGGGCCCTATGAACCTTGTGCTTCAAAAGTGGTTTCCTCATATCATGGCCATCTCCGATTTCTTAGCACACTGACTTAACTTCTGTGCTAGGTTCAGTCCTTGGCTCTTGTTCAGGAGCGAGGACTCCTGTCCTCTGTCCTGCTCTTCAGTCATTTGCTTAGGAGAATCAGCATCCGGGACCTCTGACTCCAACCTTAGCCACGATGATGTCCTACACCCTCATCAGACACATACACTCCATGGCTGTGTGTGTGTGCATGTACAGGTATAAGTGTTTGTGTGTGTGTGTGTGTGTTTGTACCTGTGTGGGAAGGCCAGGCATTAGTGTGGAATGTCTTGCTTGATTGCTTTTGCACCTTATTGTTTTGAGACAGCCTCTCACTGAACCTGGAGTTCAATGACATGGCTGGACTGTCTGGCCCCAGGGATCTTCTTTTCTCTGTATTTCCTAGTGTTGGGATTATGGGCCCTCCACGCGCCTGGGTTTTATGTGTGGGCTGCTGATCTGAACTCAGGTCCTCACGCTTGCAAGAACGTTACTGATTGAGTCGTCTTCTAAGCCTCCCTTTGAGAACTTTTTGTGCTCATTTTCCACATGGGACTTTCCTCCCTGCTCTCTCTATGACAAATCGGTATGACAAACCATAGCCCAGTTTGTATTCCCTTGTTACTGGGTCATTCCCAAGTCCCCAAGGCCAGCAGCTGCTTAGAACTCTTTCCCCTACTTGGCGGCCAGGCTGCTGACTTGGGGCTATGCTGGGGACCACTGTCTTTGTAGGAGGCTGAGGCAAGGAAAAGAGCAGCTGGGAGGAGCAATCAAGAGCTCCTGGTCCAACTGAGGTGTATAAATCGCCAGGCTGCCGTGAAGCCTTTTAAATGTTTTGACAGTCCCCAATCCATCAGAGCCTTTAATTGGGTTTTGACTGAGTTGTTCTATATGTAAATACCAGTTACTGGTGAGGTTGTTTACAGCCAAACTGTCTGTTTATGCAAATTGTGTTCCAAGATCACAGCATTTTCATTGCAGGATAAAAACATTCCTTTTATTTAATGCCAAAATTGCTTCTTCCTTGGGCTGGGGTTGGTTTTCCTCTTTGGCTTTTAAATAAAGCAAGGAAATTTGGTAAGCTGGTGGAGAGGCAGTGCCCACCTAGTGGAGGCCACGTGGCCTCCCTCAGAAGTGGGCAATGGAGGTGAATGTTTTGAGTCCTACAGATTCCTGGGTACCTCAGCCCATCTTCCCTCTCAACACAGAGTCTCCTGGAACAATGGGAGCTAACTACCCCTTGAAGCAGCCTGGTCCCCGTTGAGTGATTCCATTATAAAGAGGAGTCTTTCCAATAACTGGGAGTTGCACTCTCCTCCCCAGACAAATAATTTAATCCCTTCTTCTACCACCCAGATGGAGAAAGCTCTTATTTCTTCCAAATCTATTTCCTTGCAGCCCAGAGTGACGTTTTTGGGTCTCACACCTTCAGGATAAAGTCTTCCAGTTCTTGGTGGCCTGGATGATGATGGTCTGTGGTCAGGACCCCATCTGCCATGCCTTTCCAAGTTATACCCCATCCCTGGACCCCAACTCTGCTTAATCGCTTCTAGGAACTTCTCTGTGGCTTGTCAAATGAGAAGAACAAACAAAAAATAATTCTGGAGCTTGTGCCCAAGGCGAATGATGCATCTTCTTGATGTTGTCCAAGGTGCTGAGTAGACCTGGCTAGGGCAGTGATTGACAAGGGGAGAGGCCCCACCTTCTTGGAATTTATCTTCTCCTAGAGTTTGCACACAGCTGAGAATGTTTTTTGGGGGGAGGGTCATCGTATTGAGAGGGTCATCGTAAGTGTGGTGTCAAGCTTTTCTTCTAATTGAACTAGCTGTTCTGCCTCTTAGTAAAGCTGCTACAAAGTGATATCAGCTTTGGGAACAAAGTTCCTGTGCTAGGAGACAGGGAGTGGGGCTTCTGGGGCCAAGGTCACTAGACCAATGGAGGCGGTGTTCTCAGGTGAGATTAATGTTCTTTTACGACTGGGTTAGGTCTCTTGAGAGTAGTTTATTAGAATCAGCTGGGCCCTTCCCTGGTCCCTTGCTCCCTTTCTTGACATGTAACCTTTCTTTCCTTTACCTAACTGGGCCACGAAACCCAACAGAGCCTCATAGAGGCCAGTGCCATGCTCTCGAACCCCAGGAACTAGAAACGAACTACAAATTACCCAGCTTCAGACACATTGTTTTAGCGACCCAAAACGATAAAGGAAGTTGTCATCATTAGGCAAAACCCCCCGAGCTTCCTTTCCTCCACCACTATAACACACCTCTTCTTCCTCCCTTACTTTTCTCCCCCCAGTGGAGAAGTGTGCCCATGTTTCTCCCATAACATTCTTTCTGCCCCTTTACTCTTGCCATTATGGTGGGTCTCCACCTGCTGGAGAAGTTCTCCCACTTTGGAAGAGCAGTTTGATTACCACGTGCCCTCTGTGTCACACCTGGCCTTTGTCAAGCTTGGCTCCAGCAGCCACCTCCACACCACATCCAGCGTTTTTAAGATTAGATCCCTGGACCGAATCTCAAAGCAATAAAAAAGAAAAACAAAACTGTATGCTGCAGCTAAGCCATGGCATCAGCAGGCTCTGAGATGTCTTCCAGGCGATAGATAATCAGCTGGGGCAGAAAGCTACTGGTTCTCTTTCATTGTTCCCTCCCCAACAAAAAATCTGCTTAAGATTAGCCCCCGATACTGTCGCTTCCTTCTCATCTTTCCATTCCATGGCTACCCAGCTCCACTCCACCAGTTCTCTGAAACTGCTTTGGAAACATCACCAGTAACTGTGTGTACCTTGATGACCCTCCTGCTCTTCTGATCCTAGAGTCTCTTCAGACAATCTCTGAACCTCGCAGTGTATCCCCAGATCAGCTCCTCCTCCAGCTCGTTGATAGGTTTCCATTTCTAGAGTGCCCTGCTTTGTAACATGAAGGCCTGCTTGTTGGGGTTTCTGTCCTGCCCAGTTCCCACGGCCTTTTAGCCCCAAAGAAAATCACACAGAGGTCCCCAGAAGATTATAAACTGATTGGCCCATTATCTCAGGCTTCTTATTAGCTCTTGTAGCATATATTAACCCATTATCCTTATCTATGTTAGCCACATGGCTCAGTACCTTTTTCAGCAGGGCAGGTCACATCCTGCTTCTTCGGTGGTCTGGGCAGGAATCTCTGGAAGAGCTTCCTTCTTCCCAGAATTCTCCTGTTCTCCTCGCCCCACCTCTATTTCCTGTCTGGTTGACCCGCCTATACTTCCTGCCTGGCCAATCAGCATTTATTTAAAACATGATTGACAGAATACGGACAATTATCCTGCACCACTGCTTGTGTTTGTTCACAGCAACTCAGTCTCTCTTACTGGTTGGTGAGCTGACCTATGATACTCCGTCCAGCCATGATGGCTTCCTGGATCCTGTATCTCGAGCTCCAGTCTTCCTCTTCTATGACGTGTTGAGTGGTTCATGCGCTCCACCCTAACCCTGATTTCCTGTGCCCACTTTCATCTCCCCAACTGAAACTATCAGGGCATCTGATCCTTCCCTGGAGACTCCCTCAGAGAGTGTCTTCCTGTCTCTCCTTCACATGCTGTGAGTCATTGGCATGAACATTCTGGATGCTGGTCACCAATCTTCTCCATCACTTTCTCAGCTTGTACCTTTAGGGTCCTCTCCCCTTATTCTTCTCTTGTTCCCACCTTCTTTAGGCACTTCTCCATGGGTACTACCACAGGGAGCTCTTTATAATTCAAAGTTGACCACAGCTTTATTCCCCTAAAGCCCAGTTTTTAATGACTCACTGAAGCACAAACGTTAAAAATCCAGGCAACTGAAAATGTGTGCATTTGAGACGCTGGACATCTTATGGAAAAATAAAGAGACAGGAGAGGAGTAGGGGCTCACGGTCTGGCCCACATATAGATGGACAGCCAGAGGGGGGGGCAGTGTTGCCGCAGGGTGGGTGGAGGGGAATCTTTTCTGACCTTCTGAACTTGAGACTTGACCTTTAAATTCTGAGAAAGGACTTTTCTAGCTCCTTCAGACGATAGTGCAATTTCAGCATTTCGGGCCCTCAGTTCCTTCAGCGGTTCTGCTGGTTATGTGCACGTCTGCCCACCAGGGGCCAGGAGTGGATAATGGATGGTGCTGGCAATTGTGGGTGCTTCTCTCAAGGATGGCGGAACTCAGAGCTGTTCCCACACCACCCTCTTCATTCCTTCTGTACAGGTTCAGGCTGAATATCTGACTCAACTACTCCACAAGCCTAGACCCTGCCGCCACCTATCCCAGCCTCACACCCTACTCTGCAGCCACACTGCATTCTTTGCCTCACGCCCCACTCTGAAGCCACACTGCATCCCTACCTCACCCCTGACTCTGCAGCCACACTGCATTCCCTACCTCATATTGCACTCTGCAGCCACACTGCATTCCCTGCCTCACATCCCACTCTGCAGCCACACTGCATTTCTTGCCTCATACCCTACTCTGCAGCCACACTGCATCCTCTGCCTCACACCCCACTCTGCAGCCACACTGCATCCCCTACCACATACTGCACTCTGAAGCCACACTGCATTCCCTGCCTCACACCCCACTCTGCAGCCACACTGCATTCCCTGCCTCACACCCCACTCTGCAGGCACACTGCATTCCCTGCCTCACACCTGACTCTGCAGCCACACTGCATTCCCTGCCTCACACTCCACTCTGCAGCCACACTGCATCCATGCCTCAAACCCCACTCTGCAGCCACACTGCATCCCCTACCACATACTGCACTCTGAAGCCACACTGCATTCCCTGCCTCACACCCGACTGTGCAGCCACACTGCATTCCCTACCTCACACCCCACTCTGCAGCCACACTGCATTCCCTGCAACTACTGGAGAGAAGTTTTCATATCTGAGCATTTGCTCATGCCATGTCCCAGAAGCAGAACCTAGACATTTTCTATTCAGCCTTCCAGATTCTTCAAATGTCAGCTGACAGCATCAGGGCGCCTGATTCCCCAGCTGATTCTCTGGGTATCTGGCTCTGATCTCCCTGCTATTGAATGGGGAAGTCTCGTCTCATGTAAGGAGAGCCAAGTCCATTCAGCTCTGAGTCCCTGGCGCTGGGAAGAAAAATCTCTGGCCTTAATATATACTTGTGAGATAAATAGGTAAATGGGCAAATAAGTAAGGAAATTTAAAAAGAAAATAACTGCTAAGAGCACCCAGGGCTTTGCCCTGCAGTTAAAGTGAGTTACTTTGAACCCTTCTGCCTAAGAATGCAGTTGAAACGGCCCTTGAAATGATCACTCCTGTTTCGACTCCGTCACTTGGTGAACTGTGCTGGGCTCCGACGTTGTCCTGTTTATTCACGAACTTGTGTGGCACATCCAGCTCCTCCATGAACCTGCAAAGATGCTGCAAGGGTCAGGCAACTCATCCATACCTGTGCACCAAAGGTCTCAATTCCCAGAACACTGCAGATACCTGATGGAGATCTGTTGAACTAATAAACGGCTTTGCTTTGGAACTGTGCAGCATGCAAAGGCCCTTCAGTGCAGAAGACTAGAGAAAGCAAAGTGTGGAGAAAGCTTCAGACAGAACACACTGGCTGAAGCTAGATTGGGGTAGGTCCAAACATCTTGCAGGGATAGACCCCGGAAGATGAACCACCACACAGATCTTCATGTGCCGATTCATTTGAAGAACTTGTGAGAGGAGAAATCTGGGAAACTCGTGGCAAGAGTCCAGTGTGGGCTGGAATTGAGCAGGAGTGAGAGGCGGTCACAGTGGCCGGTTATGATTGTTTACTTGACATTGCTCAAAGTGCCAGACTATATTGCTTGTGAATTCTGCCTCCAGGAAACAAAAGACACTATATTTTACAGGTGAAGAAGAGATGGGTGCAGAAGCATGAGATAACTTACCTAAGGTCACAGAAGCGGAGCAAGGCAAGGCTTCACCCTGCTTCCCATTTCTATCTTGCTCATGCATAAATGACAGGTGGTCTGTCACTCCCTCCAGCAGTGACCAGCCCAGTTTCCCTTCCAGGTCTTGTCCTACCTTCCCCAGGACCCACCAGCCAATGCCATCCTCTCTCCCCCTTGTATTTGGAGCACATCAAGTTCATTTTTTCCCTTTAGGTTTTTGAAAATGTAGGTACGTCTTGCCTTAAAGTATGCGATGATGCTTTTGTCCTTGAGGGAGCTGACATAGCTATCTGGCCCCACAGGGCAATTCTAAAATGACAAATCGTTTGACTAACAAGGCCAGCCCTTCATTCCTGCTCGGAAACAGTAAGTCCACTCTCCACCCTCTGCAGCCCTTACACCTGTGTTAGGTTTTGCCACTATCCTGACCTTGATAGTATCTGTCCGGAGGCCCTTTGCCCCTTTCACCCTCCGTGGCCAGAATGGTGACACAAAGAAGCCCTTCCTAAAGCTGGTGGGAAGACTCCAGGATGTCTCTTGGGAGCTCAGGGCAAATACATTATCTGGGGGTCTTGCTGTAATTCTGATTCTGGCTAAACAGGGACCGGAAAGCCTAACTTCTGCATTCTAGCCAGAACCAGCTGCGCCAATGCAACACAGTTGGCAAGGATCAAGGAAATATGAGATTGTCTCTGGAATTAAATCCCCCCCCCCATAAATCCTTTCTGGCTGCTTATTTCTTCTTTTACTGTGAAATCCATTTTAAAAGATTTAATTGTAATTGAAGGGGTGAGTCCTGTGGAAGTCCCAGGAAGATGGAAGGACATAAGGATGATCTAGTGCTTTTGGGAAGGACTGGAAGCCCAGAGAGGGCAAACATTTATAATCTAAATATTTAAGACTATGTGTCTCAGGCATCTGGAAATGGCAGTCTCATTTGGGGGCTTCAGCTTGTTGGATTGTATGCCATCCTGATTCTATTTTTCTTGGGAAAGGCCAGGTTTAAACAAAAGGCCAGAAAACCCATTCATTTGCATGGCTAAGAAGTGAAGGACAGCGCTGGTGGGGGGAGGAGAGGTGTGGGCCGTGGAGCTGGGGAGCTGGGCTACTGACATGGAGGGAAGAAGGGAGGTCTGCTTGAGGCAGAGCCAGCAGCACCCAGCACTGACAGGCTCAGAGATTCCCAGGGCCGACTAAGGTCCCAGGGAAAGTAGATTTCCCCATCTCCCAAATATCAGATTTTAAAAGAGCTCATGGTTTAAGCAAACATGCTTTTAAAAAAGAAAAACCAACAACAAAAAATAAAACCTCTTATACAACAAAAGAAACAGTAAGGGGACTGGGGAGATGGACAGACGGACGGCTCAGCAGTTAAGAGCACTGACTGCTCTTCCAGAGGGCCTGGGTTCAATTCTCAGCACCCACAGGACATCTCACAACCATCTGTAACTCCATTTCCAAGGGATCTGGGCATGCACTTCCCTCTTCCTCAGGCACCAGGCATGCAAGTAGTGCACAGACATACATGCAAGCAAACACCATACACGTACAATGTTCTGCCAAAAGGGAAGCCATACAGAGAAAATACTTTGCCCCTTCAAGTCTCTTCCACCCAGTCTATCAGCCTCTGCTCCCAGAGATGACAGCTGGCACGTCTTCCCTGTGCTTTCAAATGACGTTACATGGACGCATTCATTTCTGCACTGGCAGACTGGTCAAAGCAACAACCTACGCTTGCTGCAGAAGCTCACAAATCTTCTATTAGATGCTTGTTCCTGGTGTAGGTTAATTGTATATGATGAGTTTCATCTTGACATTTTCCTTCATGTGTATGTTTCTTGATCATGCCCCCTTTTCCTTCCACTCCTTTCTCGTTGGTGTATGTTTTATTTTCCTTCTGAATCTGTCTTTATCGTAAATCTCTGTCTTTTTCTGACCACATGTGTTTTTAATCTGATAAGCAGTTTGGCTAGGACTAAAGTTTCAGTTTTGGTGACTGGCTCCACCCCATCCCTTAGCTTTTTGAGAGTCTAGCTTAATGGTGGAAGTACTGGTAGGAGCCACATTTATTGCCACAACTCTGTGGAGTTTCTTGGTCCATAGTACCACCATGAAGCCTGATGACCACGGCTCAAAAATACAATTTAAGTGTTCAGTGGCAGAGCCTCTTAAAAAAGCTGCAAAGGTTTTGCTGGTAACGCTGAGTCAGGAAGCCCCTCTTAAAGAAGCCGTGCCTCTTGCTCACTTCTAGCAAACAGAGCCTACCGGAGAAAAGATGACTACCAAGAAGCTGTTTTTGACTCTGTTCTTGTCTGCCTAGAATCCTTTAAAAAAAAAAGTTTTCTCAGACTTTATGTGCAAATTCTTGTCAAACATTTGGTGCCATTTGTAGATGGAAGTTTCTGTCCTGCCCCATCCCTCAGCCATTCAGTCCCAAAGAAACACACAGAGGCTAATATTAGTTATAATCTGTTTGGCCTATTAACTCAGGCTGATTTTTAACTAGCTCTTACAACTTGAATTAACTCATAATTCTTATCTATGTTCAGCCATGTGGCTTGGTACCTTCTCTCAGCAACACATTCTCATCTTGCTTTCTCTGTGTCTGGGTGGTGACTGTGTCTTTGCCTTTCCTCTTCCCCAGAATTCTCTTAGTCTTGTTGCCCCACCTATACTTTCTGCCTATACTTCCTGCTGGTCAATACACATTTTATTAAACTAATATGAGTGACAAATCTTTACGGTGTATAAGAGCGTCATCCCGCAGCATAATAGTGAAAAAAAAAACCAATTACAATTCTGTACTTGAATTTGATGTACCTGAAATCATGCAGCAGGCAGTATGAGTCTCACTAGTTGTGTTTGAGGTCTGTAAGATTTACACATGCTATTGTCACTTTTTGTAGATAAGTACTGTCTTAGGGTTCCTATTACCATGAAGAGACACTGTGCCCATGGCAACTCTTACAAAGGAAAACATTTAATTGGGGCTGGCTTACACTTTCAGAGGTTTAGTCCATTATCATCACGGAGGATCATGAAAGTATGCAGGCAGATATGGTGCTGGAGAAGGAACTGAGAGTCCCTACATCTTGACCTGCAGGCAACGGAAGGAAAAACTGTCCCACTGGGCCTAGCTTGAGCATATGAGACCTCAAAGTCCACCCCTACCGCGATACACTACCTCCAACAAGGCCACACCTACTCTAATGAGGTCACACCTCCTAATAGTGCCACTCCCTGTAGACTCAAAACATGGGTCTATGGGGGGGGGTCATACCTATTTAAACTATCACAAGTACTATTCCATTTAATGAGTTTAGTGGCTTTACCATCATTTTTAAAAAAATCTATTATTTTCTTGGTAGACATTTGTTTTGTTTAGGGTGAACTAAAGCTACACAGCATCTAGTGTAATTCTTTGTGTACACAGTTTTATTCCCCGTTGCCGTGATAAATACCCCAACAAAGTAACTTAGGGGAGAAAGAACTTATTATGGCTCATAATTTCGTTATAGCAGGGAAGTCAAGCTGGGAACTTGAAGTAGCTAGTCAGTCCACCCAATGACAGAGAGAATGAATGCCACTAGGAAACGGTGCTACCTGGAGTGGGCTGGGTCTTCCCACATCAATGAGTGGAATCAAGATAATCCAGCTCAGATATGCTCAGAGATTAACCTAGAGTAGATAATCCCTCGCTGAGACTCTCTTCTCGGGTGATTCTAGATTATGCCAAGTTGACAGAACTGATCACCTCAGTATCTGGTCTTATTTGTCTTCAGTTCCTGGTGACTGTGCACATCACACTGTAGAAGCTGCTGCCAGATTCATGATGGTTGTGCCATATTATACTCCCAGGGGCAACAAGTATTTGGACTGAGCAGCATACTCACTGATATTTGGTATTAGCAACTTTTATATCTTAAAAATAGATTTGATTTATTAAAGCAAGTGTAAAGAATAATGGGTTTCATTATGGCATTTTCATACATATATACATACATATACTTGGTTCTTATCCAGTCTCTCTCCCACTCTCCTTTCCCTCCTGACCCTTCATGCTGGTCTTCTGCAATTGCCGACTGTTCTGCATTCCTGTTACTGTAGTCCACCACCGTTTCAGTTCCCATCCCTTTGTTATGATCCCCTTTCTGTGTCAACACCACACACACACACACACACACACACACACACACACACACACACACACACACACACATCTAGAGAGTCCATGCATAGGAACATGGTGCTTGTGATTCTGAGTTTGGCTAATTTCATTTAATACAACAATTTCCAGCTGCATCTATTTTCCTGAGAATATCCTAATTTCCTTTTTTTATGATGGAAGAAAATTCTAATGTGTGTGTGTCCAACACTGTCTTTATCCATTCATGACTTGATGGACATGTAGGCTGGACCCATTTCCTTGCTACTGTGAATAGCACAGCAATAAACATGGTATCTCTGGTGTGTGACTTAGAATCCTGAGTCACTTAGCAGTTCTATTTAGACTTTTCGTGGCCTCCATACTGATTTCCATGGTTCTTGTCCTCTGGTGTTTGTCTCCTTTGCTGTGTAGAAGTAGCTTCAGGTAATCCCATTTGTCAAATTTGGGAATGATTGTCTGCTATTGGAGACTTTTTTAGACAGTCTTGTGGTCTTTAACTTATGTTTCTCTAGCAGTTTCAGACGTTGAGGTCTTATATTTAGTCCTATGATCCATTTTGAATTAAGAGATGTGGGTCCAGTTTTATTTTATACATGTAGATATCTCATATTTCAAGTACTATTTGTTGAAGAGGCTATCTTTTTTCCTAATGTATGTTTTTGATTCCTTTTGAAACTTACAGCTGTGTGGGCTTACTTTTTGTTTTACTTTTTTATAATATGCTATTATGCTGTTTGGCATGTATATTTTTGTGCTAATACCATGCTGTCTTTGTCACTATGGCTCTGTAGAATAATTTGAAACCAGGTATTATAATACTTGTAGCATTGCTGTATCTGTTTAGAATTACTTTGGCTATTCAGGGGGTCTTTCAAATTTTAATCATTTTTGGGGGGTTTAATATCATTATTTTAGTTATTAATGTGGTTGTGTGTATGTGTGTGTGTGACTGTGTGTGTAATTGTTTGCATACATGCATGCACATGTTTGTGTGTGTACTGCTGCACTTATGTGGGCAGGTCTGTTGAGGACAGAGGACAAACTTGAGTGTCATTCCACAAGTGCTTTCCACCTTGTGTTTCTCCCCCATTTCTTTCACTAGCCTGGGTGGAATTATCCTGTAGGCTCTACTGGCTGACCAATGAACCCCAAGAATCTACTTGCCTCTACATACTCCCTGGCATTACAAGCACAAACTACCTTCACCAGGTTTTGAACTTGGGCTCTCATGCTTGCAAGGCAAACACTTTACTCACTGAGCCATCTCCCCAGCTCATTCATTTATCTGCTTTTATAAAATGCTTGTTCAAAAACTTTTGTAATTTTCACTGGGTTGTGTGTCTTCAATTATTAATTCTGAGAGCTTTCCATATTATGGACACCAGTCTTTTGTCAGACATGTACTTCCTCTCAGTCTATGGTTTGCCTTTTTAAAAATCTGAAACTACTTGCTGAGGAACATTTTAAAATATTGATGGAATTTTAATCTATTTTACTTTGTTTTTAGTGATCCTTTGTCCCAATGTTGTGAAAGTCTCCTTTTATGTTTTTAGCTTTTAAGTTTGTGACTGCTTTGAATTAATTTTTATTTATACTGTGGAGTAGAGGTCAAGGCTCAGTTTTTCTTTATAGCTCAGTCTCCAATCTTATTTGTTGAAAAGAAATGTCTTTCCTCTATGAAATTGTTTGAATATCTTAGTAAAATATTATCAGGATGGGGATGTGGCCTAGTGGTACAATATTAGCATGTGCAAAGTCTTGAGTTTAATTCCAGGCATCTAAAAAAATATACTTATAAGAAAAGGCTTGGACTTTATCCTGTGTCTGAGCCTACTTTAGAAAAAAAAATTAGTCAAATATATATGTATGGCTCTGTTTTAGATATTTTATACATATGGCAATTCTTTATAGTCTTGATTATTATATCTTTATTGTAAGTTTTAAAGTAAAATTGTGGAAGTCTTCAAACTTTTGATTATTTTGGATAGTCTAGGCACTTCCATTTTCATAAGTTTTAGAATTTTGTTTTCTAGTTTACAAAATAGTTGATGGGATTTTGAATTGAAGTTATACAAAATGTAAGGGGGGCTTGTTTTGAACAAAACTTGAGTCCTATCATCCATGAGCACAGTATGTCTCTCCATTTATTTAGGCCTTAACTTCATTCTGCAGTGTTTTGATGTTTTCTATTTTTCAACCAGAGTTCTTATTTGACATTAATTTGATCTATTTTAACAACTTATGCTTTTGATGCCATTGTAAATCTTTTATCTTGTTTGTTGGTAATATGAATTTTGTATTTAATTTGTATTTTATGATTTTGGTAAATATCCATATGACTTGTAGTAACTCAGGGCAGATTCCTTTGGGCTTTCTGTACATGACAGCATGTCATTTTGAGCAAGAGCAACTCATTCTTTCTTAGTATTCCTGTGGACCTTTGCATGGCAGTAAGTGAAAGTGGTAGACACAGACACTGTTTATTTATTTTAGTTTTATGAGAGACTTAATATTCATTGATAACCTTTACAAACTTTCTCAATTTGAGGAAACATGTTTGGAAATAAATTTAAGAAAATACTATAAAATATTAGAAAAGATTGCTTCCCATTATTGAAAGCCATCATCCTGTATAGATTTAATAATGTCTTTACTAGACACTCAACAGATTTTTTTGACATGTACTCATAGATGCCTCTCTCTCTCTCTCTCTCTCTCTCTCTCATTTTGTTCATCACTGTGAGTGATCATTTCATAGTATATTGGTTTCCAGAAAGGCCTTCATCGATAGTGGAAACAGCTCTGAGGTTAGACTAAACAGTTATTAATCATTGTTCCTGCTTTGAGGTCACAGTACCTTGAGAATTTCATTATTGGTGAGGCAGAATACTCTCTGGGTCATTTACTGTGGAGACCATTCATTTCTTTCCCTCTGAGTTCTAAGGAAATTTTAATATTCAGTCAGTTTATAAAACTATTAACTGTATGATGGCTGATCTTTATCACTAATGTGACTGGATTTAGAATCAATATGGAAACTGTCCTGGCTAGTTTTATTGTCAACTTCACACAACCTAGAGATACCTGGGCCTGGAGAGCCTCAAGTGAAGGATTGCCTTAGCAAGACTGGCCTCTGACTCTATCTGTGGGAGGTTGTCTTGACTGGCGACTGATATGGGAGGACCCATCCCACTGTGGTTGGCATCACCCCTAGGCATACGGGCCTGGGTTGTATAAGAAGCTAGCTGAGCACAAGCCATTGAGTGAGCCAGTAAGGACTATCCCTCTTTGGTCTCCTCCAGGTTCCTGCCTTGAGTTCCTTCTTGGACTTCCTCCAGTGATGGACTGTTACCAGGAAGGAAAATCTGAAATAAGCCCTTTCCTTCCTTAAGGTGCTTTTGGTTATGGTGTTTATCATAGCAACAGAAAGTGAATTAGAACAGAAATATACCTCTGAACATGCATATTAAGGTGTTTAGAGAAGAAACTGATATAGACACACGGGACCTGGGCTGGCTCACTGTGCAGTGTTAGACTTAGAGAGTGTGTGCTACAGATGCTAGAGTCATGGCTCACTCAACTCCAAACACAGCTGAGGCATCCCTTAGATTCCACGTTCCAATGGCTGCCTGAGTTTATGATGATGCTGTCCTCAAATCTTTGAGCCTAGCACTGTCCTGGACACACAGTAGGGACACTAGGTGGCCATGGAGAAATGTAGAAAGTGTTTTCATTAGTCATTTGTCTCCTTGCTGGGACAGCACACCTGTTGAACATATCTTGAAGAAGGAGTTTGTTTTGACTTCCAGTTGACTAACGGACACCGTCCATCATGGCAGGAAAGGTATGCCGGCAGAAGTGTGAGGTAGCTGGTCACTCTGCGCCCAGGATCAGGAAGCAGAGAGAGGGGGATGCTGGTGCTCAGCTTGCTTTCTTAGTTTTTCTTCTTCTTTCTTTTTTTTTTCAGTTCTTTTTTTTTCTCCATACATTGTTTTGTTTTATTTTTTCCATTCAAGAACATAATTAAAGATAAAAAAAAATTTTTTTTCCTTTCTTCCCCTTCTCCCGGTCCCCTCCCACTACCCCCCACCCCTCCTCCCTCCCTTCTTCTTTCTTTATTATTAAAAAAAAATTAAGATAAACTTGCTTGGAAAAACCAAATAAATAAACAAGCAAGCAAATAAGTAGATAAATAAAACAATAAAAGCCAAAGGCAGCGGACCAGAGACTTAAATGTCCGT
>PVIU01020141.1:0-34628 GCA_004026605.1 Ondatra zibethicus
ACAATTTGTGAGCTGTGGATTCAGTGAAGAAACTTCTCTCAAAAAAAAAAAAAAAAAAACACAAGATAGAAACACAATTGAGGAAGATATCCTCTGGCCTCCATATTCATAGGCGTGTGCACCTGCCCTCATACACACACACACACACACACACAGAGAGAGAGAGAGAGAGAGAGAGAGAGAGAGAGAGAGAGAGAGAGGATAGATAGATACATAGATAGGCAGGCAGCAGGATAAGTTAAATTTGAGCCAATATTTAGTTGATCCCTTAGGAAGGATGACCTGTCACCTTTAGCTTCTACTCCCACATAGACTCTGAACCTTGCAGTGATACGTTACTAATGCCCAAGGAAGCAGTTGTGTCTTTGGACCTTCAACTTTGGGAAGCAAACTGCCACATAAAACATCAAGGACTGTTCAAGTGGAGACACGCGACCCACTGACAACCACCAGCAGCCCCAACGGGTAGGTGAGAGCACCTCTAGTTCATAGCACAGAGTACCCAGCCTCCTACCATCCATACTCCTCCTCCGTAAGACATTGTCTGCCTATGAGGATCCCAAGTTTCTTTTTTTCTTTAGCATATATCAACAGAGAGTATTCTGTTAGAATTTACTTGCTTCTTCTTTGCAAGCCAAGAGATAGTCTTTATTTCAAGTAACACCCTAGTTCACATATGTAAAAACTTAATTAATTGAGGAACTTCTGATGCATTCAGATAAATTCCTAATGAACAAATCCAGACAATGTAAAGGGAGCCCTGGCTGGCAGCCACCCACCCCCACACACACCTAGCAACCAACCCCTCTGTCAGCTCCCTCCTCTGTAGCAGGTATACCAGGATGTTCAGGTATTAGATCTGTTTTTGGCTGGGAGTGCACAAAGGCCGTGTGCGAAACAGGGCCTCCAAGAGGGAAGGCCTTGTCTCTCCATCTGACCATCATCCTGGGGACATTTAGGAGAACACACAGAAAGTGCTGAGCCTGTAGTCCACTACTCTTTCATTTGGAACTTTGCTTCCACTGGAGGTGGGTGTCAGGTTTTTCATCACTGGTTAGTGTTGGGAGTATATTCTTCTAAGTCATAGTTGCGGAAAATTCCCAGTCCTCATATCAAGTTCTGGTTAATTGAGGTGTATTTAATGCTATTAGTCCAGTTTAGCATTACAAAGCTGTCAAATGCAATGGTCACTAACTGCTTCATGAAAATGCAGCCAATGTTACAGTATTTCTGAGTAATCACTGTAGCTCCTGTTAGCAAGGAGTCCAGAGCCTGGCTTTATCCTGTAGTTGGGTGTCTAAGTGACCTGGAGACAGGTCACTGAGGTACCAGCCCTCAGCTATAATTTTCACTCTTGACTTACTTGAGTTTTGCCTTAACAGAAAGCTCTGGGAAAATCGTGCTATCCTGAGGTTTTTAGAATGCACTGGACAGTCACTGTTACTGATAAAGATAAAGGCATTTTTCTTTCTCTTTGGACTACTCTTGGGATCTGGTGGCACAATTCAATGTTGAATTTTTTCATTTGACACAAGTAGCAGAGGCACCACCAGTAAAACAGAACACAGAGATTTTCTCACTCAGGCATTAGACTGCCTTAGTTTGCTATTACAGAGACTCATGGTCTGTGGTTCTGAGGCGACTTTAACTTTCAACTGCAAGAACACAACATACAGGTTTGCATTATTCCCCATGCACACATGAACTCTTGGCCCATGCCTTTATCAGAAGATGCCATGGGAAGGTGTACTAGACCCAAAGATCTCCCTCTCTAGGGATGTATGTGCAATGACCCCTGAAAGATCTGGGCGTCTATGGAGTGCCTACTTCAGTTTCCCCCTCTCCTCTGTGGTAAGATAAAGTTTCTCTTATGCTAAACTTAGAGGAGAAGGGAGACAGATGCACGGTAAAGACTCTGCTCCCAGGAAGGGGTGTCTAAGCACTTCAGTGTCTAGATGAGCAGGTGTTAGCATTGCAAGCATCATTGTAAGCTTGTAGAATTGTTTCAAGTCAACAAATATTCTGCTTCTGGTGAAATTCGGTTCCACACTATCCCAGTCCCAGGACGTGGTGTACTGTTTTGATTCAGACATAGGCATGTGACTGCTCTGGGTAGATAGGATGTTTTTCCTAGAAGCCAGTGAACAGCCTTGGCTCTGGTACTTGGGGCACACATGCACCTTTGACTGTAAAAGAATATGTGCACTAGCTCTACACACTCCAAGACTCGGGAATAGGGCTCTGCAGTAGCCCAGCTAGGGATCACTTGGCTATCCTTTGCAGATGGTGCCTCAACTGTAGACCTCTTGGATTGGAGAGTGCCATGACCTTCTGCCACCACCATGACCTTCTGCCACCAGACTGGCCCACAGTCTAGCAATAGCTCCATTCTGACATTGATGATAGTCAATAAAGTTTGTTGGTGGCTGCTCTAGCTAGTGAATAGGGGCTGTTTGCTACATCCCCAGATCTCTTCTGTGTCATAAAGACTAGAAATCTCTGGTAGAAAGGATTTTTGCTAACTGGGTATTAATAGGGCTCCAATGTCCTCTTGCCTATACCTTGCAACAAGGAGAGGTCCCTTCACCATAAAGCTTCTTGCAGGGATAGAATGGAGAGGCCACATGCTTGTGTCCTTCATGCTGTATGGTGTTGACTCCTGGATTTCAGCAAGACAGCTGCCGGTCCTCTGAAGTTCACCAGTGATGTCATCTAGGAGCTGTTCCTAATTGTGTCAGTTTTGCTGGCAGTGTTTGGTATTTTTCTAGAAGTTTCTAACCAGCTTTCTGATGATATCATTCCTTCCTAGTAACATGGACCCTAAAATAAAAATCATCATCCCTAGTAACTCTACTTTTAATTAGATTTACACAGGAGGCCATCACTGGTAAAGAATAATGAAAACAAAGAAAAATAAAGACTGAAATACTGACTAAAATGTTGAAAATCAAATTTTCATTATTTTCAGAGAGTGATTATTGTTTTTGTAAATATTTTTCTCTAGATGAAAAGAAAAAAATAAATATTTATTTATTATGTATACAGTGTTCTGTCTCTATTTTTGCCTGCAGTACAGAAGTGGCACCAGACCTCATTACAGATGGTTGTGAACCACCATGTGGTTGCTGGGAATTGAATTCAGGACCTCTGGAAGAGCAGTCAATGCTCTTAACCTCTGAGCCATCTCTCCAGCCCTGATTATTGGTATTTTAAAAAAATAATCTCCAGACAGATTATTAGAAGTTATAGAATAAATTAAGAAAGTTGCTAGATACGGTCTGAATATACAAAGGTAATTTAGTTGCTATGTTCAACTGCCAAATGAGTAGAAGTTAAAACCAAAGGTAAAATATCATTGCCAGCAGTATGGGGACCAGTAAGTGCTTCCCCATCTCAGTAATACATCGTGAGATTTCTGTGAGAAAATACAAAACCTTACTGAAGCATCAAAGGAAATGTGCATGCATTCATAGATATACTGTAGTTCTTTATATGAAGACATGCAGCTATTTTACAAGATATTTTGATATCACAAGACGTGGTGATCTGAAGAGCCTTGGGTGGAGTAAACTTGCAAATTTTATTTCACTCTCAGTTCATTAAGTCAGTATGGCATTAGCACAGGGACAGTGATTGTGCCAGGAAAGCAGACAGTTTTGTGTAGTGACAGTATCCTTCTACACTCCCAATTAGTCATTCAGTTTCTTAATGGAAACACAGGCGTTCACAAAACAAGTATGCTCTCACAAAGCATTTAGATAACTTAAAACCATCCCAAAGATATCAAGAAGTTAAGCACATGGAGCAGTGTTAAAACACCACGTGAGGACTCCTACACAGTTATTGATGATGGTTTCTGTTCCCTCACTTGCTCCTTCCTGTATCTGTGCTGCTACAGACACATCAGCCCTTTGTAGAGCCTTTGCCACAGCGGCTCATGAGGCACAGACCGAGGGCGAGCAGAAGTCCCAGGAGCGGAAATGGTGCTCCTGGAGCCCTGTCTCTTGATCTGTGAAAGCTTCTTTTGCACTGGGTGACAACTTATGTGGACAGAGTTTACACGGGGCCAGAAGAGGTGTCACTATAGAGTGCTCATGCTTCATTAGTATCAGACATGACTGGTTCTACGGTTCTTCCAGCCCATGATCTATAAGCAGTGGTTCACTTCCATGATCTCATTAACACATACATTCAGCAGGTGCCTCAGTGTAGCTGGAGCAAGCTCAGCCATGCGGGCAACCGTCTCCTGGCTGTCTGTGTTTCCCACCTTCTGCTTTGATCTCGACTCTGCTGAAGAAAAGAGCACTCTCAGCTGAGGCAGTGCTCATGACTCATCAGTAAAACAGATCACACACATGACTCCATCAACATAAACAACAAGGAAACGATTCCCCAAACCAGACTATATCAGTATGCCCTTTGGCTGCACAGATGAGTAGGAAGAACTAGTTAATAAATGGAGTTGGAAGCATTCATATTCTATTAATAAAATATGTACATTTATGTTTATATATCATTCTGTGTGCTAAATTAACTCAAGACAGATTAACAATTTAAATGCCAAAAAGAAACTTAAAATTGTTCAATATGAAATATCTTCTGAAATTCAGTATAACAAAGTAGTTCTCCAATAATACACAATCAATTTAGTCATTTGAGAAAATATAAACCAATTTGGTAATACTTAAAATTTAAGATTTTATATATTAAAAGATACGTATAGCAACCCTGTCTCGAATAACAAAAAAAAGATACTTATGCAAAATTTAAGATGTAAAACAATGAAAACCGTGAAAGCAGAAGCCTGATGTGTTTTGATTTAACCACCGGTTATAGAGACCCGGTATCTCAATCTTTCAGATTTTCTTGCCCTATACAACACCTTAAATTGTGGGGGTCAGTCCCCAGTACTAAAATAAATAAATCAATTTCCAATAATTGATAAGAAAAGAATCTATAATTTCTGTTAGAATGCCAAATATGTGACTAGACATTTTACAGAGGAGGAAAGAAAATGACTGCAAACACATAAAAGGAGTTTAAAATTGTGTTGAGCACACAAGGCCAACAGCTGGATGGCCCACCCTTATAAGCAGATGTTATTGCTGATGTTGCAAAGACTTTAGGATGTGCTTTGGACGTCTCAGTCCCAGGCCAGGAGGGTCTCTTTGATGACCAAGATTTGTGGAGCTGACACTATTTCTTGGAAGACCTTGGGCTATGACTTTGGGTTCACTGCTCCGTCTTCAGGGTGCTCTTGAGGGAGGTGTATATCTGAATGCTCATGCAACACTGTGGAATACAGAACCCTGAAGGTCTTCAGTGTTCTGAGCAGGGGAACAGGATCACACACCAGCACATGACCTTTCAAAATAGAAAAAGCAATGAGATCAAAGATGATTTCAAGGTCCGGCTGCTTCTTGGTTGTTAATTAACTTTCAGAATTTACTGTTCCCAGTTGTCAGTTAAATTTCAGTATAGATGTTGTTGTGACAACAGTTCTTATGTGTCATGAGATATAATTCAGTTGCTTCCCTTAAGCCAGATGATTCCTCATAAAAATAGGTGGACTTCCCTCAAAGCCTTGACACCAAGACCAAGTCTATCTGTCTATCTATCTATCTATCTATCTATCTATCTATCTATCTATCTATCTATCTATCATCTATCTATCTATCTATCTTTATCTATCTATCATCTATCTATCTATCTTCTGTCTGTCTATCTATCTATCAATCTATTATGTCTATCTATCTATCTATCATCTATTTGTCTGTCTATCAATTTATTATGTCTATCTATCTATCATCTATCTATCTATCTATCTATCTATCTATCTATCTATCTATCTATCTGTCTATCATCTATCTATCTGCCTTTAGCTTTTACTTTCTCTCCCCATGGACAAAAGAAATAATGCAGATACATCAGAAAAATATTTTTAATAATTAAAGCATCCTTACAACACTATATGATTATAAAACATTATGAATAATAAGTTTACAATAAAACCAATTGCAAAGCAGGAACATAATGAACACAACACAAAGAATAAATAAATGTGGGTAAAGACAGAGAGATGGCGTGTGACTTGAGATTACCTGGACATTGTCATCAAGCCTCCACTTGTATTTTGATGTGAGCTCATGAAATAATAACTAAATAGGAACAGACAATGTGAATCAAAAGTGTAAAAGTGTGTTTCAATCTGAGTATATAAAATCTTGAACATCTGTGATTCATCAGAAAAATAACAAGACAATAGATTCAGTCAGGACAGAAAACACAGATGGTCACACACTCAGGGTCAGGTATGCTCCAACTGCAGAGATCATTTCTACTACTTTTATGTTGGCTGACTAAGCAGAGGCTACTTCCAGAGTCCTGGTTGCCCCAAGAATAACACAGAAAGGACCAAACTGTGGGTCTCCTCTCCAGATCATCAAGTTGAACCAGCCTTCAGTGCAGATTAGTGCCCAGCACCCTTGAGACCATCCAAGAGACTTAAAGATGCACATCCCGTTAAGAACCAGGAGGAAGGGGCTGCACTCATTCGGATGCCTCCTGGGCCTTTTTGAAAAAGTCATCTGCAAGCAAGCATGAAACCCAAACAGAGTTGCTGTGTGGCCAGCATGCTCTGGACACAGAACAGAGAAAGACAGGTTGGAGGGGACTCTAGAGGATGCGTTAAGTAAAATATATTTTCTTTCTGTGCATGCATATATATGTGTATACGAGGGTATATGAGAGGGAACAGGGATGCCAGAGGTTAAAGGACACCACATATTTTGGTGGCAGGGGCCTCATCACTCCACATAAAGATGTTAGTGGAAGAATCCTATAGGAGACTATTAGGGGTTCACTGGACGGTAGAGTAGTTCATCAGGGAAAAACTTACAGTGATGTGTGCCTTTGTTGAAATGATGTTCAGGAACTTTTTCTCCTTGTCTTCATGACTGGTCCGGGGGACACATGACTTTTCTAGAGAACATGACTGTAGTAACTGGTATAGACCCCAGGACCTTAACTGGCTCGTTCCTTGAGAGGGTTGATACTTGGCTCTGCTAAGACAGAGCCACAGTGTTCAACGATGTCCCACCATCAGCATTTTGTTTTGGCTTATTTGCTTTTAAAGAAAAACTAATGATACGTTGAGTCTTCATCTAAAAATCATTGCAAAATAAAGGTTTTTTAAGTTCATGGTGCTATAATGATCATTTAAAGACTATTATCAATCAAATTAATATTGACATGCCTAGGAATGATGAAAATCAGGTTAAATTTTCAGTCTTTTATTAATCCATGCCTTACTTATTGAAGACAAATCCCCGATTATTTCTGTAATAGTAGGTCTTTTGTGGTTTGTTATAATTTTTTATTATTATTTAGTACAAAGTTAAATACCAAATTTAAAACTGCATAATAGTTCAGGTCACCATATCCTATCTCCTCAAGCAGTGCAGGATACTTGAAAGACTTTATCCTTTTTTTTGTGTCTTAGGAACACTTTTCTTCTAACCCTGGTCAGATGTTTGTTTTCAGATTTCTAAGAGGAAGGAGAAATCAGGCACATTGGAATCCTGTCTGGACAGCGTGCCTAGGATGAAGAGAGGAGAAGGGCTGTCTGTACCCCTTGCTTTGCTTCCCATGCTCTGAGACAAGCATCTGCCAGCAGAGAAATAGTTGTCAAGTTCAAGTGGGAGCCCCGTCAATGCCTTCGAAAGAAACTCAGAGTAGAGGGAGAATGTCTTGGGTTTGTGGAAACGCAACGAGGAGCGGATGCTCGAGAGACTGTGATTGGGCCTCTGCTCTGTCAGGTTCTCTGCTCCGGAAGACAGCGGAGGCTCTCCAAGAGGGAAAGGTCAAGTCAGAGGTCGTCTTCCTCCCTCCTCCTGCTTCCCGGGGTAACTAGGTAACTCACTTTCGCAGCCTGCCCTTTTTGACAGCCTGGGCAACAGGATCGGCAATGCACAGCCTGTGAGATGGGCTACGGGATGACAGGACAAGGAAGGAGCGAAGAGAGGTGTCGGGTGGAGGTGGGACGGACTCCTTAGCCATGAGGATCACACCTGGAATGCTATGCAGACCTGGACCACTGGCAAAGAGCTCTGGTTAGTCCCCAGAGTCCAGTAGAAATTAGGCCCTATAATCTCTTGAGGTAGAGGCATCCCAAAATGCTACTTAGGACTATGGAACATATGACTTTTAAATACATTCATTAAACCTCACCCCGATATACTAAATGAGATGCCACTCAAATGTTAAATGAAGTCAGCACTTGCTTCCAAAAGAAAGAAAGGAGTGCATTGTAGGTTCTCACCCTTCACACTGTGGCAGGAGGGAGCCCCTCGTCCTCTGTCTCCCCTGCACTGTAAGCGGGCTGGAGCTTGTTAAATGTCCCAGCTCCGGGCTGGGAACACGTGAGTGACTGGGCACTCAGCTTTCTTTGATTTTGGAACATGAACATAAACCTCTGGGCGGACGGTGTGACTGTGGCCGTGCATGTCTGGAATGTAGACAGGCATTTATGATAATTAGAAATAATCAAGTCCAGACCAAGAAAAGGGTGCAAGGGAACATTCAGTAATTTGTAGCCAAATGAGTGCAGGAGCCTAAGGTGGGCAATCCAGGTGCTGCTTACTGGCCTCATAAACACTTGATTTAAGGGGCAGTGTTAACCTGGAGGTTTATGATCACAGCACTGAAATTAAATTGATTGTGTCTGCTCTCTCTCTAAAAATAAAAATGGAATAATAATTTGGTAGCTGAGATGGATGGTTGAAAGCTATGTCTTACACAGCAGAGAGTGGAATTCTGCTTCTGCTTCACGAGGACTGTAGCCCTTGGGATCATGTGGGGAAAATTCCTTTGGGAATCCAGGGGACCCAGATCCTAATAGACACTCCGCATTGAGACGAGAGGGTGAGGCCTCTGCTGCTTACTGTTTGCTTTTCTTAGGGAAGACAGACATGTGGGAGGCTGGAGAAGATGAAGGGTCAGGGAGCTATCTACTCAGGAACCTTGAATATGATGACCCAAAGACATGGCCGTCCTGGAAGCCAGAGTTGAACACGTCAATCAAGATGCAAGCTCAGCATCTTGTGAAGAGGACCAGCAGGACATAAGGTGGCTTTTCCCATTGCTGTGTTGAAAAACTTGACCAACACTGCTTCACGAAGGAGGAGCTTATTTTACAAAGTGCTCAGTTCCAGAGTATAGTTTTCCAAGGCAGGGAGGTCATGTCAGCAAGAGCGGTCACTTAGCATCGGCAGACGGGGAGCAGAGACCAAAGGCGGTCCTCAGCTCACTGTCTCTCTGTACTCGGTCTTGGATCAAAACCCATGGAACGGGGCCATCACATTGAAGGTGGGTCTTCCCACCTCAGTTGATGAAGCCTAGGAACACCCTCACAGACATGTTCAGCCTTGTTTCCTAAGTGCTTATAGATCCTGTTGAGTTGACAATAATTACCATTGCAGTAGCCCTTGGCCTATAATAAGGAACTGGAGAAGCATGGGCAGCACTAAGGGAACAGAGGGTTCTTCAGAAACCTCTGTCTCATGAGAGTGATTCCTCGGAGTACTGAGATGGCTCGGGTACTATCAGGGTACTGGAACCATGCAGTTCCTGCTCTGCCTACCCTGGTTGATTGTCTGCTGAGTGAATAAACTAATGGGTGCTAGTGAAGGCGGGGTTGACTAAGAGATGTTAAGGACTGGATTCTCAGCACACTAACCTACTCTCAGGAGATTGGGAACATGAAAAGAAGATATCAGGGAAGTTGCTTTCTTCCCTTTGAAGGGCAGGCAGGGGGTTGCTCTGATCCCTTGAATGAAGAACTGTTAAAGTGAGCGGGGATTGCTCCAATTAAACATAAGAAATGGGCTAACAGGTCCACCTAAAATGAAGATGTATAACTGACCACATCACACAAAGACACCAACAACAGCCTTTCCCATGTATTTAAAAACATTTAAACAGTTTATGTGAGCATAAATCAGTCAGCCTCCATCCCCAGATAAGTCCAGGCGGCACCACACACAGGCAGACAATCGTAGCCAGGGACTGGCTGGAGTTTACCGGCTTGCGACTGACTGAGGATTCGATGTTTGTCAGTAACGGTTTCGCATCACAGGAACTCAGGGTTGGCCACAGCCTCGGTCCCTTCTCCTGCTGCGTCCACTCATCAGATGGGAGCAAGCAGTACCCACAGAGGGACTAAGGACTGACATGGACACTTTGGGGATTTGAATCTTTTGGGTGATAGAGAGGATACAGAAGATTCAGGAGCATTGTGACAGGTTAGAGAAATAGCAGTCCTGATGAACACAGACCCTGGAAAATCTAGGTCCTTCTCTAAGACTCAGGTGGTGCTGTTCTCTGAATCTGAGGCAACCAAGTGCTCTGTCTTGCTCTCCTACTGCAAATCCTCCTGACAACTGCTTCTGTTTAAGACCAAGGGGCTCCCAATTTTAAAATCATAAGCAACCCCACAGATGTCTTGGAGTGAATTGAAGGTTTCACAATATAAGAAAACAGATTTCAAATTAGATAAGAGAAAACCCTGACCTTCATGGGTATGTTCTATGTCAGACTGCCTGACTTTCATGGGTATGTTTTATGTCAGACTACCTGACTTTCATGGGTATGTTCTATGTCATACTGCCTGACTTTCATGGGTAGGTTCTATGTCAGACTACCTGACTTTCATGGGTAGGTTCTATGTCAGACTGCCTGACTTTCATGGGTATGTTTTATGTTGGACTGCCTGACTTTCATGGGTATGTTCTATGTCGGGCTGCACAGCACCTCCTAGTCTGATACCTGTTGTATTTGTGTAGCTCACAGATGTATAAAGCAAATAAAAAACAATATTTGTCCATTAATAGTAAAATATTTAAAGGGTTTCAGAGAACATTCATAAACATAACTTTGCACAAGGGGCCGGAAGATGGCTCAGAGGTTAAGAGTACACCGTGCTCCTTTAGAAGGTGCTTTCAGTTCCTAGAGCCCATCTCCAGCTCCAGGGTGTCTGACATGCACTTCTGGCTTCCACTAGGAACTACACACGTATTCACATACTCACACAGAGAGACACATAAGAATGCAATAACTCTTTGTTTTCCTTTTTCAGTTTTTCAAGACAGGGTTTCTCTGCATATCCCTGGCTGTCTGTAGGTTAGGCTAGCCTCAAATTCACAGAGATTCACCTTCTTCTGCCTCCAGAGTGCTGGGATTAAAGGTGTGTGTCACCGCTGCTTGGCTTACAATAATTCTTTTAACAAGAGCAACAAAACCTTTACACTAAGCAAGGCTGAATGACCTATCTACAAATACCATAATGTCTTAGGTCACACAAGCAGTTGCTGTGTGACTTCCTACCCAAAGTATACTGAAAATTAGTTATTGCTATTCTTTTCTTCCTAGCAAGGATCATCTTAGCCTAGACAATGCTCTTGAGAAGAGATCAGACCAGCACTGGCTCCCAGCTTGTCTCAGAGCAGAGGATGCTCTTCTCCAAATGGCAGTCACCTGACAGCAATAGAAACACGCGGTCTAAGAGGGTCGGTGGAGATTTTCTAACCAAGGTCATCACAGGATACACCTCCACAAAGCTGAGAGGCACCATCCCCTGAAGCCACTGCCACACACACAGAGCCTGGCATCACATTTGACTGATGCCAAAACTGATACCAAAAGCTAGTGGGATACCAAATGCCAAGAGACTGTGGGAACCTGGTGAAAGCTGTTCTTAATGTAGCTCAGAGGCCACTATTCCTTCTTGGTAGGTCTGTAACTGGGCTTTTTAAAATAATTGAGTGTTCCAAAATTTAGAATATTACCTAAATAAAACATTATCTCCTTGTTTAATTGAGTGGTTGTATAAGTAGGCATTTTAATGATGATGCAAATAAGCTAATTTACATTATAGATGCCATTTAGACAGATTGAATATTGTACTGAAGGTATACCTCTGACTTTTACTATTGGGACGACAAAAAATATCCAGTCTTTTTAAACAAAATCACTTTAATCTCCATATTCTATTATAATTTCATTTTCTGAATGAATAAATTATATCTTGTACTCATTTCTAATTCCAGTTTTTAAGACTCTTCTATATGGGACTGCAATGTAATGTTGTATCTAAAATCAAATATTCAGTGTATAAGGAAAATACCCCCAAGTATGCTTATATGTAAATTAAAGAAAATATGCTTTCTACAGATCTATTTATCAGGACATTCCAGGAACAAAGAAGAGCTTCTTTGACGAGGATGAGGACTACACCTATCTGTAAGTATAAAGCAGGTAATTAGAATATGGTGAGGGATTATGATGATTGCTGTTTTTCCTCTAAGACAAATGACTTCATTTGTCGTAGCTGTCTAGGTGCCCAGAACCTCACATGGTTTCCTTCTCATTGAGTGGGGTCTTACATCCCAGGAAACCACAAACAGTAAAAGTGCTGTGTTGTGGAGCCCAGTCCCAGTGGATAGATACATCTACAAAATGACTCTCACACCTATGGATCAGGAGCACTGGGGAAAGGGGAGCAGAAAGATTGTTCAGAACTGGAGGATCAGGGCACTTGTTGTGAGACTGTATCTTCCAGGAAGCTGCACTGTTAAAGTTTTACCCCCATGATGGTCGAACATAAGCTGAACAAAGACAACAGCAGCAGACATGCAAACGTGGACAGGAAGATGTCTGTGAGGGCTCAGTTCTACATGGCTAAGCCAACTAAGGACTGCTGAGAACAGGAAAATGATCAACCCAGGAAAGAGTATACCAACTTGTAGTAAGAGGAATGGGCGGGACGGAACAAAGGGGCCTTGTGCCTGGTGGCTGGGAGCCGAGCACTAGGCTTTTTCTGAGCTTAAAGCAGTTGCCCATTGAAAGCCTGAATAAGTGTCAATGGTGTGATGTACATATTTTAATTTTCCAAATTCTGCAAAGTGGAACACATCCATCTGCCAGATTTCATTCCTTTGAGTACCCTTCGGGTTGGTCCCTGCAGGTAGCAGTGTTTGATTATATAAAGAGCAAGTAGAGCATCTCTTTATAATCTCCTTAGCTTGTTGCCATGTAATGGAAAACTCTTTCTTTAAACCTTTGCTTTTGATGTGATGTTTTTTATGAAATTCTGAGGCCTGAAACATGCTTCCAGTCAATAATTGATCAATTTCTGCATTACCTTGTGCTAGAAGACCTGGCAGACCCGTATGGGATCTGATGTGTGTTACATACATCAGACAAAGCCTATTCCTGATTATGTCTTGTACCTGTATAAACAATGAAGTCAATTCTGTATCATCTGGTATAAATTCAGCAGTTTCAATATGCACCAACTGGTTGTTCAATACCAAATGGACAGCCCTGAACGCATACAAATACAAGTAACATTATACAGATTGAGAAGATTATATTTATGAATATATGTGTATATTTACATAAAGAGGGGGCATGGATTTGAAAGAGAAAAAAAGGATATCTGAGTGGGTTTTATGGGAGGAAAAATAGGGAGAAATTATATTACAATCTCAAGAATAGAAGGAATAATAAAAAAGAAAGAGAAAAAGTTCCCCTAATGGAACATTGTATTTACCACAGTATTTCCATATTGACCTGATTTTAAGTTTTTTAAAACAACTGAGAAACAACTGGATAATCTAAACCATCATAACCCAAAGACCAACCATTAGCTTTTCTTCTGCTCTAATATTTATCAGAAGAGTACATAATGAACTTGGCAGTCCTGGGAGAGAAAAAAATTCCCTCCTGTGCTTATGGCTAAAAAGTAAAAGTATCAAAAGGACAGCTTGTCACTTTCTGTAGAAGAATTATAAGATGGCAGCCAGTCGGTCCTGCTGTGAAAGACAGACTTTCTACACCTCTTTTCAGTTCAAATGCCCAGGCTCCAGAATCACTTACGTAAAGTTCACCTTAGAGTCATAGCTCATGGCTGTTACTGTTCACCTCTACATGAGACCACGCAGGCCGTAACTGACCGTAGAGACCACTGAGCTGCGCTGGTCAGTAGAGCGGGCCCTGCTTCTCTTCTGCCGGACAGCGTCTTTCTGGGTCCCTTGAACTTGGGATTTCTCTTTAAAATGTCCCATTAATTCCTATTAAGGAGCTACTAGCAAAGAAAATGGAGTGTTAGCTTTTATCAATGTGCCTGAATAAATGTTAACCACCCTTGGTTAAAAGGCCTCCTTTGAGCTGCACTCATGCGAACACGTTGGCAAATCATTCAGATTAACGCACTCGACCTGCGCAATGGCTGCGGATGTGGATTAGCATTATAGATTTTAATTTGAAATAATGTCAGTCTTCTCGGCCCACGGAGCAGTGCACGGGCTGCCGTCTGCTTGTAATAAGGAGCCTGACAGTCCCTGGGAATGGTCTTTGCTGCCTCCTTTCCCTGCATAATGGCCCGGGTATTGATCCTCGTGGTGGGCGGAGCCCTTGCAGGCCTCACACTTAATCCCTACAGGGCAGGCTGTTGCCGAGGTTCCTGAGGCCTCAGCTGCAATGTCAGTGAGAAACAAATGTCTACCTTGTCTCCCACACCGGGAACAAAGCGATGAAGCTCCACACTGGTCATGATTCCTGGCCTTCTTCAGTCCAATTCAATACACCAGCAACCAAACTGATGGACCGGACCGGCACATGCAGTAGCTGGGCATCCGCGCCTCACCCTTCCTTGCCGCAGCATGTGAGATGACACTCATTGGGCTGGTAACTCAGAGGAGGCCTATGGTTCAGCCAAGGCCTCTGCGCTCGCCAATGGTGGTGGCAGATATAGTCAAAACTATCAGGCATGAGTATTGCAAGGCTCGCTTGGGCGATATTGGGCTACATACATAGGTACAGTGCTAGACATACCCACTGAAAATCCCCTCCTGCCCTGGCAGGGGGGCGGGAGCGGATCACTCTCTATTGTGCTAGTTCCCAGCCATATGTAGATAACTGCACTTAAAGCAATTAAGATGAAAGGATATGAAGTAAGTTCTTGGGACCAAAGACCTTTCATTTCTATACTCAAAGGGTGCAGGGGCAAACAGAAATAATCACTGCTCAGAACATGATTAAGCCTTTAAAAGTAAGGAAATATGACATATTCTACAGTAAGAGTGGCACTGGGCTGTGCAACTTGATTAATAAAAACCCAGAGACAGACACTGGGGTTCAACCTGAAGATCAGAAAAGCAAAGCAGCCAGCCTCTGGCTCCTACCTCCACCTCTGTTCAAAATGGCGATCCTGCCTCCAGGAGTCTCAGAATGAGAAAGCCTGAGAGCTGTCTCCTCCCATTTCATATTCCTCTCTAGGGCTGGGATTAAAGGCATGCACCACCACCTCCTGGTTTCTATGGCAAACTAGCATGGCTACTGAATAAAGGTGTGTGTCCCCACTGCCTGGGCTGTAAGGCTAATCAGTACAGCTATTTTACTCTCTGAACTTCTGGCAAGCTTTGTTTATTAAAGTGCAAATGAAAGGTCACTCAGGGGTGTGTTACACTGGCTGATCTAAGGTGGTCATGGAAAGACAAATACTGCCCAACTCCCCCTTTTACGAGGAACCTGGAGCTGTGTGTGGCTTTGTAACCACAATATTTCAGTTTTGCAATTTATAAACTCTAGTGATAAAAGACGCTGTTGCAGAGTGTGGACGTACTTAGTTCGGTAGAGGTGCTCACTCGTTTAAAACGATGGAGACAGAAAACTTGAGTGTCCTGTTTTTGCTGCTTAGCCTCAACCAAGCATCTCCTCTGATTAGCGGTTTCTGCATGGACTGACCCTGAGGAGTTCTCTTTCCTCTACACAGAGAACTCTGCTGGGCACAGAATCCCCCTAGCAACATGCTGCTGGGGTTTGGGACAAGCAAGGACCTGAGCTATTGCTATAGTGTGAAGCAAACACAGTGGGAATCCATACCTGCATCCCTGAACATGGGACAAATGTCCCAAATCCCACAGATAGAGCCAAACACTGAGTCATGACTTAGTAAGCAGAGTCTCACTAGGGGGAATAAAGTGGCCATTGTGCGTTAGGAAATGTATTCTTCATCCTCAAAATGATTGCCCATTGGCCTGTGTGAAGGTTAATTTATAAATGTCACAACCTAGAGTCACTGGGGAAGACACTATCAGTTTAGGAGTTATCTAAATCATGGGGGGATGTCTATAGGATACTGGCTTGATTATTAATTGGCCCACGCAACTATGGGCAGCACCATTCCCTAGGCTGGCCCCTGAACTGTGTTACATATAAAGAAAGTAAGCAGGCGGGCTATATCTATGGGTACATTCATTTCTCTTTGCTCTTGACTCTGTATGTAATGCTGACAAACAGCTTGAGTTCTTGTTTGACTTCTCTGATAATAGACTATAGCCTGGAATCGTAGGTTAAATAAGACCTTGCTTCCCTTACATTGCTTTTGGTCAGGGTGTTTTTTGTTGTTGTTGTTTTTTATCATAGCAGCAGAGATGTATGGAGAAGGACCTGAAAGGGAAGGTCACACAGTCAGTCCTGCGATTCCATCCATCTCCTCAGACTATGCATTAGGGAGCCTGAAAAGTGAAGCTTCAATATCAGTGTGGAATTAAACTATCGGGTGCCCCTTCCACAGTGACAGATGCCACCCTCGGATGTGACTGCACTGCAGAGATGTATGGATCGCATAGGCTACTGTGTCCACCCTGTTCTAACCCCACAACTTCTGTGTGAGGTCATCCAGTTATGCTTCTCCCAAGAATCTCCAGGTACAGAGCGCTATCCTAATGCATTCATGTTTTGTTTGGAAACTAAGTTACTAAGAGGCAATATAATACAGAAATTCATGCAATGGAGGTCATGACTGACATGTGAGCTCATGTCAAAGCCTAGATTTGTATCATATGCCACATAACACTGGGGACCAGGACATGTTTCCTTTTCTGTGTTCTCTCAATTGTGCCATTGTATTTTTCATAAGGTGGCTATAAAAGCTTCAAGAATAAAAACCTGAATTGGCTGGACAGTGGTGAGGGCTGGTTACCCTTAGTAATAACAATGGTGTTGAGTCTGTCACTATTTGTTGTATTCAGTATGTTTATTTTTGTGACTGATTCAGAACTTTTGGATCTGAATGAATTCTTCATGCTAAGACCTACTGTTGAGCCCAGAATGCGGGAGAAATAAACACTCATAAGCCCTCCAAGTCGGGTGGAGCCTTCACATCGGCTCTCAACATAGCTCCTCCCCATCAGCGCTGACATCTGCTCCCCATTTCACAGATTAAAGAATGGAGCTGGAAGATGGCGAGCGGCTTCCCAAGGTCATGAATCTTGGCTGAGAGCTGACCCTACTTCTCTGACACCTCCTTCCTTCTGTGACCTTGAGACAGTCACCATCGCCGCTCTGACTTTGCAGTCCCTACTACCACACAAGGCTCTGTGAGAGGCTGGGATGGGGATAGAATGTCTCGCTGGCAGGCTGGCTGCCATGTGAGGGATAGACATATATGTAGGGCGATGTATAATGTCAGCGACAGGAGATTCCAAATCTGTCTGACCCCACCAAGCTTAAGCCTTCTGCGCTGTATTATGAAGGCATAATTCATTTACTTATGATTCACTGATTACTTGCTTATTAGCAACCTAGAGTATATATATATGTATATATATATACATATATATATTAGAAATATATAATAGAAATACATTTTATTATCTTTCTACCCACAGCTCTTAATTGGCTGTCTGGCATTTACTAGTTGGTCACTAATGACCACCAGGGAAAGTAACCCAAAGTGGGACGGTGCAGGCCTTTAACACTCAGCCAGACCACACTTCGCTGTGCTCTATCTGTGCTCTGAAGAAACTGTCACCCTGTCCTACATTACACTTCAATCTTGTCCGGCTTTCAAGGGTGACTTTTTTCTTCATTTTCCTACATTTCTTCTCTTGTTGATAATTTATGTATGTGTATAATGTGCTTTCCAGTTCCCCCATTATTCTTCCCACCACTTTACACCCCAACTTTATTCTCTCTCTCTCTCTCTCTCTCTCTCTCTCTCTCTCTCTCTCTCTCTCTCTCTGTGTGTGTGTGTGTGTGTGTGTGTGTGTGTGTGTCCCTCTGTCTCTCTCTCTGAGTTCACTTAGTGCTGCCTATATGTGTGTGGATATAGAACTACTTCCTGGAACATGGATAGTAACTTTCATACTCCTCAAATTAACTTCGTTTTAAATTTACACCCATTTACAAACAATAACAAAATACATTCAACTGCCTGTCTTGGCCATGTCCCCGTCCCCTGTCAGCATACTTACTGTGCTCAGTCCTCTCATAAATGGATCCTAGAAAACATACCCAGCTTGTGGTACTAAATAACTGCATGCATCTGCCCTCTCTATGTACATGTTTTAATATTTCTCACCAGGTCAGGGCTTCTTCTGACTCCGCAGCAACCCGACTCAACACATCCATTCTGCTAACCCTGCTTTAAGCTGAAACACCATCTATGTTAACAACTGTAAACACTAATACTTCTTGACCATTTTTTAATTTTCAAATAAAATTAAGAACTTTCCCACTCTAAGAATAATTTTTAACTTTGAACATCATCTTTGTTGCAACAAGTTGGTTTGAACGGTAATGACGCCCTGAGTGCCTTAGTCACTGGGGAGAGTGACAAACTGACACTCTTATAAAGAGATGTCACATGGAAACTTCTTGTCTTTTTTTAATGTAATTTTAAAAGGGGAAAGTATAATGAATGCCCAGTCTTTAATGTGGTGTGAATCGGAGGTAGAACCTTGTTTCTTCTACCACACTGAAGATGAGTATTGTGGGAGTCCCCTCTGTGTGTTGTGATTACCTTTAATGAATAAAGAAACTGCCTTGGCCAACAGTTGATACTCTTCTTTTGTAAGTTTGCTTTCTGTTCACCAGTCCAGGAAAAAATTCCAAAGTTTCCAGTATCTTTCCATTGGATTCCTGGAATGCTTACTTCCATACACGCATACGATTTAGATTCTCTAGGCACCAACTCCTACACAGAATTTTTTGTTAACACTATTGATCAGGAGACTGATGAGGCTAGGCATGATGGTGTCTACCTGAGGCAAGAAAACCACTGAGAGTTCCAGACCAGCCTGGACTACAGTATAAGACCCTATCTCAAACATTGAATGAAATAAAATAATTAAAAATAGTGATGCTATTTTCTGTATTATCATCAATATACCAAGTAATCATTTTAATCTGGTCCACATGTAGATTCCAGCTCCTGAAACACAAAGGAATTACAAATTCAGTTAAGCAGGATAAGCCTTCCATCAGAAGGCCATGCTCTGGTGTAGATGCAAGCATGTGGACCTAGCACTTCTGCGAAGGCAGAGATCAGGTGAAGAGGTCTCCCGAGAGCATGCTGGAGACTGCCTGGCCAGTGGTTCGTGAAGCAGGTTCAGACTGCACGAGGCATCCCTGCCAATCAACACAAAACCAGCCAGGCAGGCTGCTTAGGTAATCATGGGAAATGCAGCTGGACCACATGTTGGACTCAGAAATCTGCATCTCTGGACAAGGGGAAGGTGGTGATTATTCTGGGTGCAGTGTGTTTGGGGGTGGGCAGCATCAGGGTGAGCCTGAAGGGAGCATGAGGATGTGGGTGACAGACAGGACCATAAGCGAGGATGAGGAAGATATCTGGATTCCGGACTCAGAAAGAATCAATCTGTGGGAAGAAGAGAGAAGTCACGGAGAGGGAAGGGTAGGAAGATGTCTACACTTGCTGAGTGATCCACATCTTCACAGGCGGAGAGAAGTCAGGGCATGTGGGAATTGGGGAATCAGCAGCTCAGAGGAGAAATTCTAGGGCACTCTGCCATCTGCCGCAAGAGACGTCACCGGGAGAACTTGGACAGTGACAGTGACCATACATCTCTATGGGACAGCCACACCTTGTGTGTTACCTGCTGTTACTTGAGTCTCCTCTGCTTTAATGCCCTCTTTCACAATGACATAAGTCAGTCAAAATGTCTTTTCCAAGAGCATAATATAGCAAGTTTATTTTTCCAGACATAGCCAGCATCATCTGCGTGTGAACTGCAAATTCCCATCTGACCAATGCTGTAGCAACTCATCCTTAGGAAGGTTTTGTGAACCTCCCCCTAATGACTCTTTTAGTTGTGGGGCCCTCTGTTCAGAGTGGAATCTCTCTAACCTTCATTTCTCCCTGGGATGTACGTTGGGGACAACAGCTATTTTTTTCAGTTGGATTTAAGATACAGGCAAATATCTGACTGGTGCTACTGCAGGAAAGAGGGCGATGAGTCTGCCTTCCTGAGTGTGGACCCTATTTTCATCATCTATGTACGTAGAAGACATGCAAGATGCAGATGCTCACACCCCAGCACCACTGAATGGAACCCTCAGCAGGGCAGAACCTGGAAGGATCAGGTCTGGGAGATGCAGCATCTGGGAAATAAGCCGGATGCGAGAAGCTAGAGACAGATGCACTTCAGAGGAGAGCTGTGTGTTTGAACTGGAGAATCAGCTTCTCCCAGAATCTTCTGCAGCCTGAGAAATGCTACAGGGACCATAGGAAGTCCACCTGTACAGGTGACCAGGCCTGAAGCAGATACCTAAATCCCTAGGGTTCCGCACTGGCTTCCTGACAGCCAACACGGACCCGCAGGAAGTCCTTGGTAGAGCTGTTGCATGTGGGCATACCATTTGGGTAGAATCCAAAGGCCTCAGGACACCAGCTCTGGGAACTGGACCTCTGGGCAGAGGCTGAACTTGCATCCACTGAAAGATAGGGAGAAATGTGGAGAATAGATTCCATGTTGGAAAATGAGACTGGAATATCTCCTTCCAGAGAAAGGAAGCCAGGGAGCATCGTGGGAACAAGTAGAGATGGAAAACACTTTTTGTCTGAGCTCACAGGGGTTGGAACATGGTGTTGGCAATATTTGTGTTTCTTCTGCACAGTAACTTATCTTTGGATCTTTTGTGGCTTCTTAAGTCCTATGCGAAGAATGTAGAGCTGCTTATTGAACTAGCAAAGCCTTGAAAGTAGACGGTGGTGTCTCAAACCCACCTCTCATCAGAGATAGCTACCACTGTTGTCAGTGGTGGCATCATCATCATCATCATCATTTGACCTTTCTCATCCCAAGAGTCTGTCAGCTACATGAGGGGAGGACAGGAAATGGCACTCTTTTTTCATTGAGAGCTGAAGCCCAAAAAGATAGTATCTTAGAAGATGTTATCCGGAAATATTAGGTAACAAAAGCTTTTAATGTTTATCGTAATAATGATTCTTATCCAATAAGTGCCAAGCTCGTCAATGATTTCTCTCTTCGAGAAAATGTCCAATGAGTGAATTTGGAAGGTCAGTAAGAAGCTGAAATAAATTGTGTTTTCATCAGATTCGAAGGAAAGCAACTTGACAAGGCTCTCTTCGACTCAGTCTTTCAGGACGCCGTCCATCATGGCAATGAAGCCAGAGCAGCAAGATTGTGAAACACTTGATCACACACTGCATCCATAGTCAGGAAGTGGAGTATGATGAACCCTGATGCTTGCATCAATGTTTTCTTTTAGTCTAGAACCATGCTCTCTGGAACAGTGTCACCCACAGTTAGCCTTGTCATCAACTAACACTAATACCAATAGTGATCTAGATCCTGTCAAGCTGACAATCAACTAGGGTCACCCAAATAAGTATCTGGATTGCTTCCCTTGCCCCAAGACCTCTGTTGTGCTTGAAATTAGGCCCAGGCCTTGTTCGCCACCCACAGAGGGAGCGTCGGGAAATCTGAGCTCCCGGAGGATAAAATACTAAAGTAGAGTGCAACAGGGAATCAGCAGCAAGGGGAGGACCCTCTGTCTGACTCACACTGCTTCCTGCCTGAGTGGGAGGCTTGGCGCTCAGCACTCCTGGGAAGCAATGTTGGCTTGGGGGTGTCTCCGTGGTAGCTGAGAAGACAGCTTCAGAGAGTCCTCCTTATGGGTCAATCTTCAGTGCCCTTGGAATCACAGGGCTGCAGTGGCACACAGGATCTGTAACTGTCAGAGAACTTGGGAGAAAGTATCTAATATTAAAATTAAGGAGAAAAACACAAATGGATAGAGCTGAGCCCATAGTGTGGTTTTGCAAGGAAATCCCCAAGAATGAAAATGTCTAGAAATAATCCCCCAATGTTTCAAAACTAGCCCAAGTTTTTAATTCTTCTGAGGCCCGACTATGCCTCAGACATGACAAGGATTCCATTGCTCATCACCCTAAAATGATTGATCCCTCAAACTCCAATCTTGCGTTACATGCTAGAGAAAATGTTTTGTTGCATGAATTACCTTTGGTCATGGTCTCCAGGAACCAGAATTTCTGTAGATATTTGACAAGTTCAATAGTCAACTAGGCAACGTCACTTATTATACACATCTAGACACGCTGGTGGAGGTAACAGAAAGCAGGACAAAGACTGGGGAGGAGCAGGAATGTAGGAGGGGCTGCTTGTTTGTTCCCAGCCACTCAGACCACAAAATAATCACACAGAAACTATATTATTTAAAACACTGCTTGGCCAATGACTCTAGCATACTTCTAGCAAGCTCTTACATATTAAATTAACCCATTTCTATTATTTTATATTTTAGCACGAGGCTCGGGGCCTACCAGCAAGCTTCCAACTGGTGGCTTTGTGTCTTTCTCCTCTGGCAGCTCCATGTTGTCTCTCTGAATCTGCCTACTCTCTCTCTATATATATCTCTTCCACCCTGGCTATATTCTGTTAAGCCATTGGCCAAAAGCAGCTTCTTTATTCATTAACCAATAAAAGTAACTCATGTACAGAAGGACTTCCCACACCACAGGAGCAAGGAGACAGAAACCCACGATGCCTCAAGAGTGAGACAATTTGTGGTGAACTCACAGTTATTGTACCCAGAAGAAAAGAGGAACAGTGTATTAGGGATCCAAGGTGACAGACATGTGACCAAGGCAATCAGGTATTAAGACAGAGAGACTTGGACTGATGAACAGCAGGCATGACCCCTAGGTCTACCACTCACCACACAGAAACTCCATGGAGAGGCCTGACCTATAGTTTCTGTTGGATGTACTTAGTTTCTAATCAAAGTCTTTGCCAGGCTGAGATTGAGTGAGGTCTTCCTTAGCCCCAGTGACACTGTTGCCAAGACCACTGTTTACAAGTAGCACGAGACACAATTTTCCTGGTGTCAAAGTCATTTTGTTTGGACTGTTAAAGACAAATTATCTAAAGGGGAAATTTTTATTTGTTTTAATTTTCTAAAGAGATTCTTGTCCAAAACAAACAAACAAAACAACAGAACAATCGATGTTAAGACAAAATTCCTTCCATTCATATAATGAGTCTTAAAAATAACTTTACTATCCCATAGTTCCAGCGAGTCCTATTTAACAAGAACACTCTCATTACCTGAATTTTATTGTGAAGAAATTAGAAAAAGGAGGAGATTGCAGACGCTTATGAAAATTCATTTTTAACAATGCCAAGTTGTGTTTATGACGGAGACGTCAGAATCTGTAATTAAATTGTATAATCAGAGGCCCGGGTACAACTTCCATTACTGCTGATACTGACTTTAAACCCTTCCAACACCCTGGGGAATGATTTTCACCTCTTTGAAAGACTTTTGAGACATTAGCTCACCACAGAATTCAACCACCTGCCAAGTGTGTTTATGAGTGTCTCTAACCACTCGAAGTAATCCTCAGCCTCAACACAGTTTTTGGGGAAAGTAAAGCCCTGGCATTAGAAGATAGGAAAGTTTCTTATAAGAGAAAAACTTAAGGTCATGATATCAAATAACAGACTGTCTGTGCCATGAGAAGACAGACAGAACAGGGAAGAGCATTGCTAGCCAGGCATCTTGGCTTTAAGGTGACATACTGTGCAACATCCTGGTAGCAACCCAGATACGTGTGTCTTATGAGGTCACATCTTTGAAGGGTTGAATGAACTTCCTGTAGCTGCCTAGCTGGAATTAAAGAATCTGGACTCAAAGCTCTTCCAGGCAACCACACACTGAAGGCCGCCTTTTGCTGCAAGGCACTGGCTTGCCCTTCCACGGCGTGTTCTGCAGAGGCCCACACGCTTCAATGTGGATCTAAAGGTGTGTGAGTGTCACTGAGACCTGGGAGCTCACTGTCCAGTGAGCTGCAGACATTTCCACTCCACCTTCTCTTTGTTGAATTTGTTGGCAGTGGAAGTAGCCTGCCGCTCCATTCTTCTGAACTACAGACCCTGAAATTAAGCCCTCCTCTGTGGCAATGCACACATATTGCTGACTGATTCAAACAAAAGAAAGTCATGAATTCAGCCTTCTGAGGTTGGGGAGTTATTTGTGAAGATGGAGAAGGGAATGTCTCCTTCATTGATTCCTGAATCCCCGTATGTGGTTTGCCAAGCAGGTCTGAAATATTTCCACGCTCACAAAGCCTTTCTCAGATCGGGCCAACAAGAAGGTAAGCTTATGAGCCGTTTTTTTAAAAATTGATCCCCGACAAATCTGTGATTAATTAGCCAGTCTCAGTCCAGATGACACGAAAGATGTTATTCATGAGTCGTAGTTTTTCTGGTAAGGTCTTACTTATCCTTAAAGTGCTCCATAAAATTGCCTAAAATTGTTCCATAAAATTGTTCACCAATTCATCTCAAAATGTGGCAAGTGATATGATGCTATTTGTAATATGCTTTATTTAGATGTCATAGGTACAATCTGTACTTCTTTACAGTAAAGACAGATATACCGTATTGTGGATTTCATCAAGGTGGCCAGAGGACCTTGGAAACAGACAGAGAGTCACTCCTTGTAGGTGTTCAAGGCACAAACCAAATTAAGGTCTTCTACATCACACCTATGCTTTGTCAGTTATTTTCTTTCTTAATGTATTGGCGAAGGCAAAGATAGGCAAGAACTAAATCTAAGGAAGGACAGAATTTGCAAGCCACTGCTTCTGACACTGTCCACCCTCTGAACCATACTTTCCCGCAGAGGATTACATCTGTCACTGCTCAGTAGCCTCAATCAAGCAAAGCTACAAAGGAATGCCATTGACAAGATGATGGGTGGAGACATGGGAAGCCTGGGGATCTCTGTTGTTCATGCTTCTCTGTTTCACAGGAGACAGGGAGATGCAGACAGGCATAGAGACCATGGGCCTGTGTCCAGTCAGAGTCCCCAAAGGGGACTGGCTCAGAGCACTGGACTTTAGCTTTATTACTTAAGAAGAATATTTGCAATACACTAAAATAAAATTACCCATGCCTTCAATGACTCTGCAAAGTTTCAAATCATGTCTGCTGACAAAATAAATTACAAGAAAAAAAGAGGTGAGGAAGAAGAGAAGAAAAAAGTAGAAGGAAAGGAGGGAGGAAGGGAGGGCACAGAAGAGTAAGAAGAGGAGGGAAGGGAAGAATGGAGAAGGAAGAAGAAAAGAAGAATGGGAAGGAAGAAGGAGAAGGGAGAGGAGAGAAAAGCAAGAAGGGGATAAGGAGAGGAGGGAGAAAAGGAGAAGTAAAGAGGAAAAGGTGGAAGACAAGAGAGAAAGGCTAGAAGGTGAGATGGAAGAGCAGGAGGAAGCATGGGAGAAGAGAGGAAGTGAGGAGGAGAAGAGGGAGGAGGGAGAGACGAGGGGAGGGGTGGGAAAATGAGGAACTCTTTCAACATACAGAGGAGGGACCCAAGCCTGAACCCTGAACTCCTGTTCATTTATCTTCATGTCTGGAGTCACTGCCCTGCTTCTCAGTGACGCCCAAAGGGTCAATGGCGGAAAACCGTGCTAAGCATCCCTTCTGTTGTTCTGGTATTCAGGAAAGGCCCTTGCTTGTCTCTGTGCTGGTGGATCCCACGGGTCCACCTTACCATTCAGTGGAGGTGAAGGGGATGAAAACCTTATGTAGCCTGCACTGAAAACACAGTGAAACCTACTAACAACAGGACAAAGTAGTCACCAGGATAAGATCAAACATCTCTTTAGAAACCTAAGGGTTCAAAATCTTTTCATTTTATAAGCACAGAAAGCAACATTGGTTAAATAGTATTAAAAGTTTGGGTTAAAATATGACTACCTTCCAGTTTTTTGGATGTAAGGTTTACTTTTCCAGTTAAAATGACTTTTATATCATCAGCTTTAAGGCATTGTCTGTCTGTCTATCTGTGTGGGTGGGTGTAAAGAATGGAGAAAAATTTACCCAAGTAACACCTGTTGAGATATCCTGAAGCATAGCGCTGAGTTTGGAACGTGTCTTAGTTAGGGTTTCTATTGCTGTAAAGAGACACAATGATCATGGCAACTCCTATAAAGAAAAATAATTCATTGGAGCTGGCTTACAATGAGGTTTGGTCCATTATCATCACAGTCATAAACATGGCGGCATGCAGACAGACATAGTTCTGGAGAGATACTGAGAGTTCTACCCCAGATCTGCGGGCAGCCGCAAGATACTATGTGCCATACTGGGCCTAGCTTCAGCACCCGAGACCTCAAAGCCCAACCTTAGTGATTCCTGCAACAAACTCACATCTACTCCAAACTGGCCAAACCTCCCAACAGTGCCACTCCCTGTGAGCCTACTGGGGCTATTTTTATTTAATCCACCGCAGAATGTCTGCTGTGCTCTCCAGCCACTGAACGAAGACCACAGTGTCTTACAGGAGGTCAGTCATTAACCACCAATCCCAAGTTTATTTTTGTCATTACTTTCAGTATTGGCTTAAGTATCCAACCTGTATTTGGGATGCTTATGGTAAATCCGTCATCCTACACTCTCAGGAAGAAAGACCTGCTTTGTCAAAGTTCTGAAGATGACATCGCTGTTTAGCACCCAGCTTTGGCTTTGTCCACAGCCTCACACCTAATGTTTCTTGGCTGCAGGAACTATGTGCATTTTTTATGAGCACTCATATGAATCCACATTTCTCTGGACAGCAGGTAAAACCAGGCACACTCTTGTTCTGTCTTTTACAGTATGTTTTTCTTTTTGAAATCATATTTACACCATTTCCCCTTCCTTTCCCCCCCCTTTAATCCCTCCCAATACTTGACTCACTCCCTTTCAAATTCACAACCTCTTTTATTAAAATTGATGCAACATGCACATATGTGTACCTATGTGTATAATATACACATATATGTTAATTCCTAACTATAACCTGCTCAGTCTACATAATGTTCCTTGCATGCACACTTTCAGGGTTGACCATTCGGTATCGGGTAACCCATTGGTGTGCTCTTCTCAGGGGAAGACTATGTCACACTATCTGCATTCCTAACCCAACAGTCAGGTTGAAGCCTTGCTGCTTTTACCTAGAGGACTTTGCCGTGCCTATTGTCACTGCTCTCAGTCGGCTCCTGTTTCGGCAGTGATACTGGTGAGACTTTATGTGTGTAACTTCTGACATTTTCCGGAATCAGAATCACACAGCGAACTCCCTGGCCCTTCGGCTCTAACAACCTTTTCACACCATTGTCTGCTGTTCTTTGAGCTTTAGGCGAGGGAGTGCTTTATAACGCTATCAGCTGGGGCTGTGTCCCACAACTCTGCCATTTGCTTGGCTGTGGTTCTTCTGTAGTGGTCTCCGACTGTGGCAAAGGGAAGCTGCCTCGATAAGGGGTGAGGACTGACTTATCTGTGGGTGTAAGGACAAATGTTTGGAAAGTGGTTAAAGATTTTGCTGGTTTAGTCAAATAGTGGTTGTAGGTTTTCCTGAAAGATGGATGGTTTCACTAATCTTGAGTTACCGGCTAGGTTTCCAGGACCAGGCATGGCTTCCTGTTTGTTGAGTGGACCTTACGTCCACTTAATGAGTTGTCGGTTCTCATCAAACTATCCACGCCACAACTATACCCTTATGGTTAAAGTGCCATTGAAGATGGACACTAAAAAGAAATCCCACACTAGCTCAGAATTGAGTATAACAAAGGGTTATTTATTTAGGGGTAGACTCACACATCACAGTCCTCTGCACGAATGGGAACAGGGACCAAATGCTGCAGCCGGAAGAGAGAGGGTGCTTTACATCAGCATTTATAGTCTAAGAGGCCACGCCTAAGTGGGCAAGTAACTTAAAGGGTCCTGGTTGTAGGAGTGCCTACAGCAGTGCCATGGTGGTCATGGTTGTTCACAGCACCCTTGTGGCTATTGTGCCATGGTGGTCATGGCTGTGGTTTGTAGACATTGTAGCTGGGAGTACTGTCATTTAGTTCCCTTCTTTGGAAGTTTTGATACCATGAAAGCTAGTCTTCGGGGAGGAAACTTTCAGGTTATGTTCCAGCCCAGGGGGATGTTGGATCCTATGTCTGTATTGCCTGATTTCTTCAGTGATAAAGACTAATACAAATTAAAACAACTTGTTATTTCATTTTACTCCAGTCCTAATGGCAAAAATCAACAAAACCATGGACAACAAATAACGGAAGAGACAGTGGAGAAAGTGAACCTTCATTGACTGTGGCAGGGATTGGAAACTGGTACAGCCACTCTGGAAATCAGCGGGAGGAACCCTCTACAGACTAAAATTAAATTTCCCAAATGACCCAGCTATACCACTCTTTGGCATGAGACCAAAGAACCCAACATCCTACTCTACAGGTACTTGCTCATCCTGGGTCACTGCTGCTTTGTTCCCAATAGCTAGGATATGGAAATAACCTAAATGCCCTTCAATTGATGAATGAATAATGAAAATGTGGTACATATACACTCTGGAATACTATTCAGTGGTTAAAAAAAAGGAAATTATGAATTTTGAAGGTAAATGGATGGGACTAGAAAAGATTCTATTGAGTGAAGTAACCAAGACCAGAAAGACAAATTTCACTCTTTCTCAATGGAGGTCCCTAGATCCAAATCTTCAGATGTAAGTGCTTCTAATGGAGTAACTACAGAAACCAGGAAAACGAAAAAGGGGAGTCTTTCAGGTATGGGAAAGCAATGGAGAGGGGACAGTAGGATGTAAGCGATCTGGAGTGGGAAATGGGAAACTGGAGGCTATAGTTAGGAAGGAGGTAGATACAGAAGGAGGGAAGAGGATAAAATAATGGTCAAGGTGTCTGACAAGGACATACGGAATCATACTATTAACTATCTACCTAAAAGTACCTATATTACACATAAGTCAGTGTATAAATATACACACGATCTAATGAAGGCAGGAGAAGCCATCTTTAGAGTTGGTGTCAGGGCCGTCCAAGAGACCCCACAGCATTATGGCATTGGAAGTTGCTGCTGACCCAGTGGAACTTGGCTGTTTGCTATGTGAAAGACATTAATCACTGCAAGTCTTATCTAAACTCCTCTGCATATAAATAGTTCTGAGTGCGCAGGCCTTACCTCTAGCTGGTAGTACTCTTTAAAATGCCAAATATCCAAGTTAAACCCTCTGTTCCACCAGGGGAGAAGGTGACCTGAATGCAGAACCTGATGTTTAATTTCTCAAAGGACACTTACTCTTGCAGAACCTTACAACCTTCATACATTCTAATTGCTCTGCTTCAAAGTCAACTTCAAATCCATGGCCAAATCTTAAAACCCTTAGGAAATCATGCAAGTTTCAGTTCATGTTTTAAATTTGTCTTCCTATGATGGTCATGTGGGGTCTTAAATGTGTTGAGAACGGAGTGTGCCCTTTTCTCTGTCCTCTCTCTTCCTTTGAGTGTAGACTCTCCTGTGGCAGAGTCTGTGGTCAGCATTTGTCTTTGGTCTATACTGACTCATGATTGGGGACTGATTAATGTGCTGGACACTTTCCTCCCTGGTGTGACCCAACACCTGCAGCAATCTAAAGAGAAAGAATTTTTGAGCTCACATTTGGGAGGCTATGGTTCATCACGAAGATGAAGGCATAGCTGTAGGAGGAGAAATACATTCTGGTGTTCAGCTTGCTCTCTCCTCCTCCCCGTTTTCTTCATTCCAGGACCGCAGCTCATGGGATGGTGCCACCCAGTTCCAGGATGGGTCTTCCCTCCTCTGAGAATATTTCCTCAGACATACACTAAGGGGGGGGGTCTTGTAGGTTGTTCCAAATCCAGGTAAGTTGACAAAGAAAATTGACCATTACAGCAGCCTAACCATCCAAGAGGGGAAGCCTCTCAACTTCAGGGTAAGGTGGAGCAGGACCTCACTCCTTCTCGGCCCTTCCTGTACTGCCCTCAGATCCCACATGCCTGCCTGACTCTGAAAACATCTTTCCTAGTCTCCACTGAAGAAATGACACCATTGATGTTTCTTTCCACTGCAAATCACTAGCTTTCAGGCCCCTGCAGTGGCATTTGACACAATATATCCCTCTACACACATGCATGAACATGAAAGAACACACTCACAGGCACACACATACACACACACACACACACACACACACACACACACACATTTGCACTCATCTCCACAGACATAGCTGCACCTGTATCTGTGATCTCAGACTCATGTTTGCTGTAAAAGGTCTCCATCTTCAGAATTTTAAAACTTAGGACGAATAAAGTTTCTGTATTGTCAGATAGGGACTGGCTGGCCAGCTGACAAGATTCTGAACTGTGCTGATCAACGTGGGAGGCAGCTCAGTCACAACTTGGAATCTCGGTGGGAAGCAGGCAGACAGACAGGACAAGGACACCCCAACTGGACAACTAATATTCCTAAAGACACAGAGGCTGTGGGGTATGTGCATGAATGTGTGTGTGATCCTAAAAGAGAAGGAAATCAAACCATATGAAGCCACACCGTTGCTTAGGCTGAGACATGATGGAATAAATCTGATGTCTGGTCAGCTTGGTGTGAAGGTGAATGAGGACCTCGGAGTTACTGGGTTAGGGGATTTTACAAAGTACATCAGCCTCCATGAAGTGTTGGCTGAGTAGGTGAAACTGGCTAAATGTCTGTGAGTCTCAACGCTCCCATAAAATGGAGGCATTCTTGCTGTCAGGAGGCTCAATGCCCACATCACTTCACATTCATGAGGCCAAGAGCGAAAGGAGAAAATACATCAAATAGCATTATCTACATGACTTGCGCAGTATCCCCTTCCCATCACCACTTCTTGTTTATCACCGGAGGGAGGTGCAGTGTGCACAGACCTGCCTGTCATCAATCGGACCCCCAAGTCTCCAAAAGGTATGTCCTTTTTCTACAGCAGAGTTCTTGATGAAGAACAGGAGGTCGTACAAGTGATCCAGGCAGCCACACTCCCCTCTTAGAACTCACCTCCAGCATCCATGTTTTCTGAATTTTCCTTGGTCAAAATACAAGCTGAAGCTACCAGAGGCCCAGACAGTGATCCTTAGCCAGACTGCATGAGCAGATCCCAGGTTGCACTCTGTACACTCCCAGTGAACACAGACCATGTGCAAGCACAAGCAAATGGAACCAATCACTGATATTCTCTCTGGGAGGAGAAGGAGAGGCTGCAGGGAGGGTGTTGCTGTTACATTTCTCCAGACAAGGGTCTGCACCCACCGCTGCTGTTTCTTCATTGTGGAAGAACAGCGGCCAGGTAAAGCAAGATGAATGGGATCACCTGACTGGTTAATCCTTAGATCCCAAGTCAGTGAGTTCGCCATTGCTGCAGCTACATCGCTAATGCTGTTAGATTCTCAGTGAAGACCACAAGTCAACAAATGAGCAGCTCCGTACTTTAGACTCCACTCTCCAGATAACCTGTTCCTGTGTGAATGGACTAGACCTAGAATAAAGCAAGCTATGTCCCAGGAGTGACCAGGATGGTGACAGTTTTGGCAAGGAAGTTGTCCTATGCAGGCAGGGCCTCTGTACACCTGTAAACTACTCTGAATCAAAAACTAAGATTGCAAATGTCACTTAGGTGGGTGCATTGCCTCTCCAGGGGAAAAAATGACATCATAATGAGAAAGGCACATTTCTGGATCTGGTTGGCGTTTATTTATTTCTCCTCTCTCCTTTCCTCCCCCTCCTTCTTTTGAACCCTCTGTTTAAGAGAACAAGCTTCCAACAACTGATCGTGAATTTTCTTATTTGTACAAATCGGGATAAAATAGAAGACTTGTGATACTCACTGTTCACAGATGTCCTCCAAGGTTGGGCATAGGAGCCTTTCATGGTGCTGGGTGTGGTGGGCAGCAAAAGTGGTCAGAGAGACACACAGATGGTCGCTCACCTGCTCTCTCCCTCAGGATCTCAGCATTTGACACCTAAAGACAATGATCGCATGGTTTCTTTCCTGAGGATCAACAGTGACGGTGCAGGAGAGGGAGGGTGTGTCCAGGTGACAGCTTCACGTCTTAAGACTCCACGTGCAATTTCAAAGGTAAAATGAGGTTACTCATTTCAAAACAACACCGAGAACCGAGGAGCTCTCTAGCTTGATGTAAACACAAAGAGGGCAGGATTTGGCTGGCTGGCTGTTGGGCACCGCAAGAGCTCTCTTTCATCTCTAATTAGGCAACACTCCTGTTGACGACACTATGTGCTTTGATGACCGTCCATCGGAGTCCGTGCAAGCAGCTCTGAACGTGTCAGTTATGACTCCAAAGTAACCTGACAACCGCTGATAGTGATTCCGGAAGCTGAACCAAATGAAGCCAGTGCAGGCTCACAGTCTCGTGGATTTGTCTGCCACCTCTCCACGGGCAACAGTCAAGACCGGGATGGCCTTGGAGTAATCAGGGATGTTGGCACAGGTCCAGTCTTGAAGAATGGGTCTCCTTCCAGGAAGCAATAGTTGAGCTTCACGGGGAAAGAAGCAGGGCTGTCCTCATTCCTCTCCAAATATGTCTGAGTTGAGGACAAATCTCCTTATAAGGTACTTTATGCCTCTTATTTTGATTGTTTTTGTTATGAGTTTGGAAGAATAGGAAGTGGAAGAGAATATAATAATTCCTGAGGTAGAAGAGAGGAATTTATTGTGGTAAGTTTGTGTGTGTTGGTGTGGTGTGTGTGTGTGCGTGTATGTATGTGATGTGTATGTGTGTGTGTGTGCTTGCGTGTTAATATGAAGGGCAGAGGTCAAAATCAGGAGTCTTCCTGACACATGACAGACACATGAGTCACTGTACCTGACTTTCATATGGTGGTGAGGATCCGAACTCAGGTCCCGATGCTTGAGGGCAGGAACTTTACCTGCTATATCCTCTTTGCAGTCCCTTGTTCTCTAAAGCACACACAGGGATCATATGGCAACTGAAAGCCACCCAGAAACATGGCAATGAGACACCAAGTGTCTACCTGCTCCGGCTCGGAGGGTTTGGCTGGAATGAATATTTTCTATTATGCCCCAAATACAAAAACAAACACATATCCCAGCAGGCAGATCAGGGTCCAATATATTCCTTTAAATAAATTTTTATCATGGTATCTAAGGATAATGAAGAATCTCAGTGGACTCCCAGCTAAAGAATTCTTAATTCCACCATATAGCCTGACTGGCCTGGGTTCTGAATTTTAATGTTACTCAGGCTCATCTATAAGAAGGAATAATATTGGAGCTCAAGGCCAGCCTGATCTACAGGAGCTAGTTTTAGAACAGGCTCCAAAACTACAAAGAAACCCTATCACGAAAAACCAAAACAAACAAACACACAAATAAATAAAATAAGGAGCCAGTGAACTCCACTAGAACAGGCCACAGCCAACGACCAATCTGGAGGAGACCTGAGCCAGTGACCACCACAGGAGGAGTTCTGGGCCAACCACCTCTGGGGAACCAGGCCAGAGCCAGCAACCTCCACAATGGATGTCTACACAATGGAGTACTACACAGTGGAAAAAAAATAACATCTTGAAATTTGCAGCCAAGTGGATGGAGCTAGGAAACATCATATTGAGTGAGGTAACCCAGACCCAGAAAGACAAATATAAAATGTAATCACTCATATGTGGCTTTTAAACATAGCAAAGGAAAACCAGCCGACAAATCACAATCCCAGACCTAGACAACAAAGAGGACCTTAAGAGAGACATACGTGGATCTAACATACATGCGAAGTAGAAAAGGACAAGATCTCCTGAGTAAATTGGGAGCATGGAGACCATGGGAAAGGGCAGCAGGGGAGGGGGAGGAAGGGAGGAAAGTAGAGAAAAATATATTGCTCAATAAAAAAAAATAAAATAGAGAATATGATATTGGGGAAATAGAGTAGATCTGGAAGACTTAGGGGTAAAAAGAGGGGTTCAATATAATCAAAATTTATTATATGCTTGTATAAAATTCTCAAATAGTCAATAAAATTACTATATTAAAATAAATAAATAAATAAAAGAATTGTATTAATGTAGAAATAAGTCAGAAGACCCTAAGATACCAGTATTCTCCCAACCTTGTTTCAGCAATGATTAAATCCTAACTAATGCTATTGAACTGTAGGGACAGCGAGTCTGAGCGAGGCTGCGGCTTGAGACGGTGGATAACGGGGCAGCCAGAGTGACAGACACGGAGAAGCAGATGCAGACTAAAAACAGAAACCAGCAGTCGTGTAACCAGCACAAACACACCAGAGTGACAGACACGGAGAAGCAGATGCAGACTAAAAACAGAAACCAGCAGTCGTGTAACCAGCACAAACACACCAGAGTGACAGACACGGAGAAGCAGATGCAGACTAAAAACAGAAACCA
>PVIU01020142.1:0-34631 GCA_004026605.1 Ondatra zibethicus
GCACAGGGGCCATAGCCCACCCCGAGAGGACAGGGTGTGGTCAGAGTGCACAGGGGCTCTGCACTTGTCCTGTACCTCCAGGTCAGCTCCAACTCTGGACTTTAGCCACTAGGGTGTCAACTGATTTCTGGAGAGGCACAGCCAGGCCCAAACCTGGTTTCTGTGCTTCTGAGCCTGCTGTGTCCTCTGGGCAATAGACTTAGATATGGATGACAGGGCAGGGGGTATGGGGAGCATTAATGTCCATGGTCAGACAAGATACGGAAGTGGAGAAAGCAGCAGGCACGGGGGAGGAGAGGCAGTGGGGCCTGGCCACCTTGAGATCATGACGAGTTCACCGGAGGGAAGTGAGTGGCGATCAGGGAGATGAGTGTGGAGCCAGGTAGAGTAGGGACACCGGGCTGGAGAAAGGTCTTAGCATCTGTGTCCAGCTTTAAAATGCCCATGACTCCAAATCCAGGAGTCTGATGCCCTCTTCTGGCCGCTGCAGGCACCTGCATTCACAAGCACATACCACACAAGATACACACACACACACACACACACACACACACACACACACACTGCACACATATACATAATTTTAAATAATAATAGTGAAAAGAAAATCTTTAAAAAAAATAAGAGAATGTGGACACAAAAGCAGTCACTGAACTACAGGAGATGAAGTGACGGGGGTATGTGCTGCACTCAGGGGTTGGTGAGGGACAGTGGTGAGTCTCCCTCAGGTAAGCAGGGTGGGATCCTGTGGGCCCAGAACTAGAAGAGAAACAATTTTGAAAAGAAAAAAGTCAGAAACTTAGTCTTAGTCCTTTCATTATTTATTTTTTAGAGTCTCACATAGTCCAGAGTGGCTTTGAACTTGATATTTGACCAAGGTTGACTATGAACCTCTGATCCTCCTGGCTCCATTTGCTGGGGATGGGCTTCATGCAGGCTACAAAGCACTCTGAGTAACTGGGCTACACCTTGAGTGCCATCTCACCCTTTAAAAGATGCAGCAATCCAGTGAATCTGGTTACAGCACAGGAGAGTCCAGAAATAGATGTTTGTGTACAAGCATGATCAGTCTATGTTCAGCCAGAATACAAAGAGAATCTGTCAAAATGATATTCCTTTTGTGATGGCTAATCTTGATTGTTAACTTGACATACTAGGAAGAGGGAGCCTCGCTTGAAGAACTGCCTTCATCAGATTGGCGTGTGGATAAGTCTGTGGAGGCATTTTCTTCATTGCTAACTGGTGTAGGCCCACATGAGTGGTACCGTTCCTAGGCAGGTGGCCTGGGGTCTCCTAGGAAGGTAGCTTAATGTGAGCCTGGGAAGAAGCAGTGTTCCCGTGCTTTCTGCTTCAAGCTCCTGCCTTGGCTTCCCTTGATGGCAGACCGTGAACTAAAAGTGTAAGATGAAATAGGCTCTCTCACCCAAGTCGTTTTTATCACAGCAACAGAAAGGAAATTGGAACACTTTCCAACAGTTGCAACAACTGGACATGCACATACAAAAATTGTGTGTGTGTGCGTGCGCACGTGTGTGTGCGTGTGCACACATGTGCATCTGGGTGCACTTACGTGTGGAGGCTAGAGCTCAACATTGAGTGTCTTTCTCAGTTTCCCTCCACCTTATTTTCTGAGTCAGTGTTTCTCAGTTAGATGGCTGCTCAGTGAACTCCAGGAACCCACGTGTTTTGTTCCCCTGGCACTAGGGGTACAGATGTTTAGCTTTTACAGGGGTGCTGGAGATCTGAACTCAAGCCCTCATGTTTGTGCAGCGAGCACTTTACTGGCCAAGTCTCCTCTTTCCTTCAACAAAACAAAGCAATAACAAAAAATATCCACAAACACTATCTTATTTCTTTAAAGCTTTAAAATTGTGTTTATTTGTATGTGCATGTGAGTGTGTAGAGGAGCGTGCAGCAGAGGAAAAGCTGCGGGAGTTGGTCCTCTCCTTCCATTGTGTGGGTCCCAGCAATGACGGGCAGATCATCAGGCGTGGCAGCAAGAGCCTTTCCCCACTGAGTCATTTCACCAGATCTCCATACTTTTTGAAACAGTGGTTCTCACTGAACCTGGAGTTTGCTGGCTAGAATACCCATCCTTTCCTGAAGCTGGGTTTGCAGGTGAATTACTATACAAGGGTTCTGGGGAAGAGAGCTTGGATACTCCTGCCTGTAGGGCAAACACTTTACTGATTGAGCCAACTCCCCAAAACATGGGGAATGTGTAACAGCAGCTTTGTTTGTAAAGAAACCAGAATTGGACACAATCCAGATGTTTTTCCAGAAGAGATCATGAATGTGCCCATACTGTGGCATGCTGTCCAGCAACAAAAAGAAGGAACTGTGGACTTATGTCTCAGTGGGTAAAGGTACTTGCTGCATAAGCCTGATGACCTGAGTTCAATCCCCAGAACCCACACAAAGGCAGAAGGCAGGAGGAGAGAATGGATTCCCAAAAGCTGTTCTCTGACCACTGCACACATGCACATACCTATGCATGCTGAGGGATGGTCTTTCTGTAGACTGTGAATATGTGTTGATAAATAAAGTGGCTTTGGTATAGAGCCAGGTAGGAAATCCAAGCAGAGATACAGGAGAAGAAGGGCAGAGTCTGGGAGATGTCAGCCAGCCACGGAGGAAGCAAGACATGTAAAAATAAGGCAACAAGCCACAAACCATGTGGCAAAGCATAGATGAGAAAAATGTGTTCATCTAAATGTAAGAGCTAGCTAATAATAAGCCTGAGTCATTGACCAAGCATTTATAAGTAATGTTAAGCCTCTGAGTGGTTATTCAGGAACTGCCAGGCAGGACAGAGAAACCCGAAACTTCTGATTACATAATGGTGGCCAGTGTCTGGCATGGATCCATGTAAGACCTGAGAAAGCTTAAAAACGGTTCTGAATGCACAGAAATAGAGCCACACTGGGCTTTCTAGTCTCATGCCAGTAACAGCACAGGGATGCATCTCCTAACTGCTGCCTAAAGATGTAGTTGGCTGCCAGCTGCAAGGTAGGCTTCCACAGTCTCACACAGGCCTCTGTTCAGAGAGGTTAATCAGCCACGCACTGTGTGGTGGATTTAGTTTTTGCTCGTAAAGACAAAAAAGGCTAAAAGATACACAGAAGGAGAGGTCCAGACAGAAGAACTTCTACACCAATTCTAGTGTATTTTTACAATGTATGTAGGCTTAAGAAAGAAATAAAAAGGATAGACAGTTATATAAAGAAATAAATAGTTTAAAATGACATAATAAAGTCTTTAAAGAGAGAAATAAAATAATAAAGAAGAATAAGTCACATAGAGATAAGAAATACACAGGGAATCTGGATCCTGTATGTTATTGTGTTAATTTTAAATTTTTTGATAGCTGATGGGCAAGATACAAGAGACATGGGACTGAAAGAGAGACTGATAAAATACACCAACCTAAATATTTTTAAAATGCCTTAGTTTTAAAACAGAAGTCAAAAATATATATTTGTAAAATGGAACTTAAGAGAGGCACTGCCTTGGAGAAGGAGGTTTGCTTTTGTTTCCACAGGAAACAAGAGGCTATGGATTTATTCCAGATTAAGATGGACCAGATTTGATCAAGAGAAACCTCCTGAACCTTGACAGATGATATCCATCAACAAAGGTTATAGTTGGTCTTTCCAGGACTTGGTCATGATCTCAAACTTTCTCAGGGACCCTAAAGATACTTTGTCCATAGACAGCAGGAAGCAGTTTGGAGAAAACAATGTCCACATTCCCAAAAGTTGGGGAGTATGGAAGGTCTTTGATTATTTGGTGGGTTGTGGATGTTTGTTATATTTAGGGGAATATAGGATAAAAAGATTACTGTTAATCTTAGCTGTTTTGCATTGGCATGGATTTTGGTATAGTTATACAAATTTAAGGTTAATTTTGGTACATTGTTTATATGTTTCTATTCTTGTTTTAATGATTTTTGTATATTGATACAAATTTAACATTATTTTTGTTATATTGTATGTATGTTTCTGCTCTTGTTTAAGGTGTTGTACCTATGTAGTTCATTTAAAATATAAGGCGAAGTTCTAATTTTTGAAAGCTATTATTATAAATGATTTAAGATAGTCAAAAAAACTTAGGTTAGTAATTAGTCATCTCTACCAATCATATTTGTAGATATGTTGGGTATGATTTCAATATCATATAGAAATATATTTTAATAGATAGTCTTCAAATACTTCAAAGACCTATATAGTATGGCATTTAAAATGTTTTGTTGACCTAAGGTTTTTCATGACAGTGAGACACAACTGCTCCAGGCAGTAACAATTACTTCAAAGGGGATGATGGGTATTGAAGAAACTCTTTATGGAGTTTGCTTTCAATGTGTCAAGGCTAGCCATTTGGGAAAGAAACTGCTCTTGCCTGGACTGCTTGACAGTATGCCGCATAAACTGGACAAGCAGGACCCACAGGAAAATGACAGCTAAACTTTGCCAAAATAAGGTGGGCTAGTCCTTTAGATTCCTGCTTCACAGAAGAAACTGCCAGACATTCTGCAGGACACAGAGGAAAGTGACTGATAAGTCAAAACAGCTTTATTTATCAACCAATGAGAGCAACACGTAGTCACTTGAATGGCAATGATCATGTGCATCTAATAGTTCTCAGCTTCTGTGTCATTAAAAAAAGAACCAGTATTTCACAGAGAAGCGAGCCCACAGCTATGGCAGGGAAAACAGAACACTGAAAACAGGCAAGGTTCCTATCAAAATAGCACAGTGGGGTTGGGGAGATGGCTCAGTGGGCAGAATGTATGACAAGCTATACAGAAAAACATGAGTACATGCTTATGCAGCACTGGGGAGTCAGAAACAGGAGGACCCCTGGGGCTGGATGGCCAGCCAATCTAGCTGGATCAATGAGCACCCTGCATCCAAATAAGGTGGAGAGTGATAAAGGAAGTGACTCAGAGGTGACCTTTGGCCTCCATACCTCCCGCCCCCCAGCACTGGAGGTAAGAGGAAATTTCTAGCTCCAGGAAGCTGAAATAAACATTATTTCCATATTCTTTCTGCTAAGGGCAACTAAAGACAAACTATGGGCAATATATACAATATAAAGCCCGAAGTGGGTAGATGAGGAGGAAGATTGATGAGAAACCTCAAGACAACATGGCCGTGAGTTGCCTGGTTTTTCTTCTTTTCTCATATATCTCAAACAAAAAGATAAAGAAACTTCCAGCTTAGAGACAGGGACAGACGACAATGAATGAACAAATGAATGACTGAAAATGGACATCTACTCTCTCTGGGTGAAGTACTCCAACCATCACAGAGAAAAACAGTGGTCACATGGCCAGCCCCACTAACAAGGGCCAGGTAGTCTTATGTCTATAATCCCTCCTTCCTTCCTTCCTTCCTTCCTTCCTTCCTTCCTTCCTTCCTTCCCTCCCTCCCTCCCTCCCTCCCTCCCTCCCTCCCTCCTTCTTTCAAGGTCTTGTGCAGCCCAGGCTGGCCTTGAACTCACTACACAGCCAAGGATGACCATAACTTCTGATTCTCCTGTTTCTGTCTCCCCAATGCTTGGATTGCAGGCTTGCAATACCACAGCTGGTTTACGTGGCGCCAAGGATCAGATCGGGAGCCTTGTGAATGCAGGCACACAATGGAGCTGCATTCCTGAACTTCAGCCACTGTTAGGATAAGGCTCATACACAGGCGCCTTAACACTCCCTCTTGCCCAGTACGGTGAGATGAACAAGGACATTTATCCCATCCCAGCCCTGGAGAGAGATCCCTCCTCACTCCTTCACACTGCAGTGGGGTCAGCTGACGCCTGTTGGACAATCAGGACTCAGGATTCTTCTCAGCGCCAGTGAGAACCACACAGGAGCCAGAATCCCCACCCTTCTCAGCAGCAATGGGAAACTCTCCTACGTGGCAACCACTGGAGACTGAATGGGAGTCCCCAGGCTTCTATTCCATCTAGAGGTGACAAGGTAGTGCCTCACCCCATGTCCTTCTCAAACTGAATAGACATGACCAAAATTGTACTTCACCATTACAAATACACACGTTTGAAACAAAAATTATCAAGCCCCAGAAAAAAAAAACAGATAGAAAAAGTCACTGAAGAAACAAAGAAAAAAGTTAAATGAACAGTTAGAACTGAAAAGAAAAATAAGTGAAAGAAAAAACTCTCAATTGGATGAGTTCAACAGCACAGTGGAGGCGATGGAGAAAAGGCCCCGTGAACCAGAAAATAGAACCTCCCTGAGTAATGGAGGAAGAAATAGACTAAACAGCAACAAACCCAAAACCATTAACAACCAAACCCAAACAACAGCAATAACAATCAAACCCAAACTCAAAACCAAACCAAAAACATCAGCAGCAGCAACCAAGCCAGAGCAGCAGCTGTAGGCTAACCCTCAGGCTCCCTGTGCCTGTAAAAGCTCTAACATCCCAGCCACTGCAGTTCCAGGAAACAGGAGGAGGTGGAGCTGAAAACATGCAAGAAGGGGGCTGGGAGATGACGCTGACAAAAGATGAGAACTAGGGTTTGGCTCTGCAGAAATTCATGTATTTGCTGGGTAAGCATGGGAGTCGACTTGTAATTCCAGCCCTGGAAGGTGGAGACAGGCTCCCCAGAGCTAGCTGGGAGCTATCTCCAGTAGATAACCTCTCCTAAATGAAAACTGCATTTCCTCCAAAGGAGTCTCACCAGGGAACAAACTTAAGGGCGGGCTGCACGTCCCACAGTAGAGGCCAAACAGAGAGTGAGCTCAGTGGCGTCTTTAGAGGTTCCTTGTCATGTTAGAGCCTTTTCCTCCCAACCCTCTTCTTACAAATTTATCTTGTTCTTATTTAATTTTATTTGTATATTTTTTTCTTCTCTCTTTTTTTAAACCTTACAGGCCATTTGCATATTTATTATAGCTTCCAATTTATGGGATTCCTGAGTGTGGGAACAAGAGGGTCTCTGTTTCCTGTGCCTTCTCTGGGGCTCTTTTCCTTCTGATTGTTTTGTCCAGTTCCAATGTTCTATTCTGTTTTATCTCATCAAATTTTATTATTATCCCTTAGAAGCCTGTTTGTTTTCTAATGAGAGACAGAAAGGGGTGAATCCGAATGGGATTTGAGGAACTGGGGAGCAGGGGAGAGGGGAAATTTTCAATAAATTTGTGTGTGTGTGTGTGTGTGTGTGTGTGTGTGTGTGTGTGAGAGAGAGAGAGAGAGAGAGAGAGAGAGAGAGAGAGAGAGAGAGAGAGAGAGACCCTGCCTCAACAAATAAGGAAGAATGACAGTTATGATTCCTGACCCTGACATCAGCCTCGGGCCTTCACATGCACTGGTACACACGTGTACACCGCTCATGCGAAACAACACACGTGCACACACCTCACATGCACTGGTACACAGTGCACCCCCACACATATGAAAACAACACACGTGCACATGTGTGTACACATACAAACACACACAAAATGGAAAAAAAGAAGAAATACAGAAAGAAAAATAATAACTCAAAACTGCCCACGTTTATCAAGAAACATGAGCTCTTAGGACTAAGATGAGGGGTCCATACTATGGACTGAATGTCTGTCTCCCCCTGAAGCCCAACCCCCTAATGCAATGATGGGGGTAGGTGTATTTGGGGGTGGGTAACAGAGAGGATATGAAGACAGTATGGTAAAACCCCGAAATGAGATTAGCACCCACCTTTGACAAAATTTCTTTTATTCATGTTTAAGTGTCTTTCTTTGTGTGCACACACACCTGCTTGGGGTCCCTGTGGAGGTCAGTAGGTGCCCTTGATTCTCTGGAGTTGGAGTTACAGGCAGTTCTTGGTGCTGGGAATTGAAAGAGCAGCAAGTTGTTTCTTTCCCTTTCTTTCTTTCCTTCTTTCTTTCTTTCTTTCTTTCTTTCTTTCTTTCTTTCTTTCTTTCTTTCTTTCTTTCTTTTTTTGGTTTTTTGAGACAGGGTTTCTCTGTAGCTTTGGAGCCTGTCCTGGAACTAGCTCTTGTAGACCAGGCTGGGCTCGAACTCACAAAGATCTGCCTGTCTCTGCCTCCCGAGTGCTGGGATTAAAGGCGTGCGCAACCACCGCCCAGCGAGCAGCAAGTTCTTAATGCCATCTTTGGGCCTGAGGAGTGGTGGGTGCTTCCTCCCTCTGGGAACCTGTGAAGGCGTAGCGAGAAGACTGCCTTTCAGCATGGCGAAGCCACCCTGAGCAGACATGGAGTCTGCTGGTGCCTTGATCCTGGGCTTCTCAGCCCTCAGCACTGTGACAAATAAATATTTATTGTTTAAGCTACTTAGAGTGTGATATTTTGTTATACCACCCTGAGTGGAGACAATTCCAAATGGGGAAAAAAACACAAAGAAATCTACGCCAATTATAATTAAGTTATGATTTATACTTCTGTCAACTAGAGGCTGAGAAAAAAATCTTGAAAGCAGCCAGAGAAAATTGAGGAAACACAAATTCAAATAACAGCAGAATTAGAGACCATAAAAGTCAGAAGAAAGCGACAGTGTATTTCCAGCGCTGAAAGAGAAGAGCTGTCACCTCCTAATTCTGTATCCCATAAATGTATATTTTAAGAATAAAGGCAAAAGGCTGGGAGGTGGCTCAGTGGCTAGGAGCACTTGCTCTGAGAGCATGAGAGCCCGAGTTTAAACCTCAGTGCCCACATGGAAAGATGGGCAATGGCTCTGCTGCCTGTAACCTCAGCACTGAGGGCTGGAGACAGGGTGCTGAGAACTCTGGCCAGCCAGCCTGCCTGAATACTGAGATTCTAGTTCAGTGAACCATCTTGTCTCAAGGCAATCAGCTGAAGAGACATAGACGAAGACAACAAATGTCCTCCTCTGGCCTCCACGTACACATGCATGGGTGCACAAATTTACACATGCATGGGTATGCATATTTGCATACTCACATGCATGTACCACACACATATATGACATACAAACATACACAATACCAATCACAGGTTCTCAATACACACATACACGCACACACCCCATAAATAAAAATATTTTAAAATTTTGTATATATATATATATATATATATATATATATATGTAATATGTATGTGCCTGAGTATATATCTGAACACCACCTGTGTGCAGGGGTCTGCAGAGGCCAGAAGAGGATGCTGGATCCCTTGGAACTGGAGTTACAAGTGGTTGTGAGAAGCCTGATTTAGATTCTGGGATTCCAACTCAGGTCTTCTGCAAGAGCAGCAAGTGCACTTACCCATGAGGCATCTCTCTAGGCCTCATATACACACAAACAAAATTAATAATGAAAAGAAAAAAAGGTAAATCAAAACAATTTCCAGACAAAAGAAAATTAAGAGGATTTATTGTTAGCCCATCAATGAAGGAACATCAAAGGCACTTTTATGGACACAAAGAAACAAAGGAGAAACTGGAACAGCAAGAAGGAGGGAATAACGTAGTAGTAAAATATGGGCTAAAACAATACTCTTTTCTGTGTTTTCTAAATTAGGCTTGACAATAGCAAAATTATAATAGTGAATGAAGTGATTTCAAATGATGTTTGCAGAGGAAACGTAAGGAAATTATAAGCAGGACACAAAATAAGATGAATCTTTGTGTTCACTCAAATGGATAAAGTGATGACATAGATTTTATGCCTATAAAATTTCACATCTAGAAAAGCACTAAAATTGCTATGCTACAGAAACACTGTAGATAAACTAGAGTGGATTTATCTAAAAAGGATCTTTTTGTTTTGTTTTGGTTTTGTTTTTCGAGACAGGGTTTCTCTCTGTAGCTTTGGAGCCTATCCTGGAACTAGCTCTTGTAGACCAGGCTGGCATCTAATTTACAGAGATTCGCCTGCCTTTGCCTCCCGAGTGCTGGGATTAAAGGCATGCATCACCACCGCCCTGCCTAAAAAGAACCTTTTAAAATGTGTTGATAATTCACATAAGCTAAAGGAGAACAAAATACATAAATGAGAAGCAGAAGACAAAATAAAATAAAATGCAGCCTTAAATATCAATTGGTACATTAAATATAAAAGATTCAAAAACAATTAAAAGACAGATTGAAAAACATAACTGAATAACAGGCTGTCTACAGAAAAACTTCCCCTGATGAAAATTATAAAAGTACATTAAAAAGGAAAATATGAGGAAAGACATCCTAGAAACATTAACCAAGGAAAGAAGTGGGTGGTAGATGTAGCTTAGTGATAGAGTGTTTGCTTATCATGCACAAAGCCCTCGGTTCAATCCCTAGAACACAGGAGGGGGAGCGGTGTTCTGTCTATGTTAGATTCCGTGACTTCACAACAAAGAGAAATACCAGAGACAGAGAGGGGCATTACATACTGACAAGGCCAATCAACCAAGAACATACAGCAGCCTTACATATAGACCCACCACGTAAACAGAACATCTGAGCAGGTGAAGCAAGAGCTGCTAGCACTGGAGATAAGGAAATATACTACTATAAGTAAAGATTTCAACACCCCTTGTTCAACCATTGATGGACAGCTATGCAGGAAACATGTGAGAACCGGACACCACCGGCCTACAAGATTTGACGGGCAAAACAGACTCCAGCCAACGATAACGGAACTATCCTCTCCACCTCTCAGTCCTCCCCCTCCCATTCTCTCTCTTTTCTCTCCCTTGTCCTCCTCCCTCTCTCTCCCCTCCTCTCCCTTCTTTCTTTTCTCCCCCTCCCCTTTCTTTTCTGAGGTTTAAAACAACTTAAATTCATTTACAGTTATGTAGGTCAGATAATCTGGTGTGGGTCTCACCAGCATTGGAGATGTTTAATGCTAGTTTCCAAAAATGGGTTGGGTCTCACGAAGCTAGCTTGAGATATGGGATTGCTATAAAAGAGTGACATTCGACACAACCCTCTTACTCCATGCCTCATCATGTCACTCCTATTTCTTCACCGTGATGCATTCACCACATTGAGATGCAGGTGGATCTTTACCAAACAGATGGGGTTGTTCACTCTCCCTTGTGTATAAAGTCCCTGACCTCAGCTGTTCTGTTACAGTAACTAAGAAGAGGAATCAAGGCTGCTCTCTAGGTTCCTGTCCATCTGCATGCTCACTGCTCCTAGGCGACAGATGATAGGGTCAGCTGCTCCAGGCTCAGTACTTCATGGAACTCTGGGAAGGGAAGGGGCAGCTCTGAGGGCATTTCTGTGTTTCAGATCCTGAATGCACACTTTCTCAACCCATTTTCCCAGTTCTTCAAAGACTGGACTCATTCAGTCCCATTCACGGAGGTGGAAATGGAGACACAGAGACATCAAATAACCTGCTCATTGTGAGGGCTGGGACCAGAAGCCAGGTGACTTGACACAGAGTTCCAGCTCTTCCTCAGATGTGGCCTTATCTTAGGGATCCAAAGCTTAGCTAAGAGTATGAGCGTCTATGACTAGACCCTAAGGGCCAGGCACAGGGCTGGGCACGCCTAAGTCCTCCTGATGGTAGCCTTGTCTTCTGGCCATTCCGCAAGATTGATACATTGTAACATAGAGTAACTAAATGAGAAGCAAGGACTGGTTGACATCAGGTGATCATGGGAGTCTTATTAGCTCTTATTTCTCCCCAGTTTCAAAAGTCAAGATGGCCTCAGGGGGAGAACCTCCCTTCTGCATACCAGTTAAGCTGCTTTGGAGCAAAATGGTTTTATTTGGCCCTGGACGTCATTCCTGAGAAATGAGGACTGCGTAGCGTGTATACTCTCAAAATGTCTTGTCTCTGATAACTATTCAATTTTGGGTGTGATCCAAGAACTGGTATGTTGTGGGTTTCCAGTCCAAGCTGGTCTTGGCTGCCCTGGGTGGAGGCTTTAGCTGGGCTGGATTCTTGGGACTTGATTTAATACATACCAAAACATTTGGGTCAATTGCAAAACCAGAGATGCACATCCCTGTATTTCGGTTCCAGTCCCCAGCTTAGTGGTATGAGCCACAGCGATGTCATAATACAACACACATGCACCAAGGGCTGCTCTGGGTGACCGTCAGCTGGCTGTGAGCAGGCACTGTGGCTGCCCTACACACTGGACAGAGATCAAATAAAAGCCAGAACAGCTGCAAGGGAACCACATGGATGCTTCCAGAATTCACTCCTTCCTGTCAGTCTGTGCTGCACGTCAGGAGAGGAGCTGGCATGGAGCTAGGTGTGGCTGAACTTCAATAATAAGCACGTGTGAGGGGGATATAGGTGGGGTCTCCCTGTTTCTTGTTCATGATAGCAATAAGTTCAAGTTCCCTCTCAGCAGAAATCCCTCTCCTGGTATCTCTAGCAGATGGTTGTGTTCCTACCTCCCACCAGGAAGGACATCCTCAGGAAGGACAGAAGTGTGTTAGCGGGAGCAGAGGGGACGGAACTGGATCTGGTTTTGATTTTGGCCATATTTGAGCTGTACCATTCCCTTCTCCTTGGAGTCTTTATAGGGACTTGGGAGGAGCGAGGGTGGGAAACTGGGGAAAGAGCCATCTATGCACGGTCACCATGGGCTGGGGGACTGCAGAGGTGCTCAGTGGGCAGAGGCACTTGCTGTTCAGGGATGAAGATCCAGTCCGTTTGCAGGGCAATCAAGATGGCTCAGCGGGGAAAGGCACCCGTGAGTGGGAAGACATAAGCGCTACCTCTGGAATCCATATGGTGGAAGAAGAGAACTGAGTTCTCCAAGTTGTTCTCTGACCTTCATACATTGTGCACATGCATGTGCGTACACACACACTAGCAAGCAAATACATTTTTACACGAACACACACAATAAATAACAAATACTTTTTTAATAACTGGCCTAGTCGGCATGGTGGAGAGGCAGAGAGAGGAGCAATCCTGGAGCTCCCTGACCAGGTAGTCTAGGTGAGCTGGTGAGCTCTAGCTTCTATGAGATCCTGTCTTAAAATATGAGATGGAGAGTAACTGATGAAGACATGTGATGTCAACCTTGGCCCCCACAAAAATGTACAACATGTGCATCTGCACACACACACACATACATACACACATATGTATACACATACATACACACACACACACACACACACACACACACACACACACAGAGGCCGGGGGCATCAAGATGGTTCAGTGCATAAAGATGTCTTACCCCAAGCCTGATGACCTGGGTTTGATACCCAGGATCCACAAAGTACAAGGAGAGAACTGGGTCCTACAAATTGCCCTTTGAACTCCATAGGCAAACTGTGGCATGTATGCTTGTGCATACACACAAGAAAAAATAAATAAAAGAAGAAAGAAACCTTTGGGGTATCAGTTACTCACCCATCTCCTGGCAACTTCTGTGGTTGGCCTGGTTCTCCAGTGTGGCCTGTATCATGCCAGGGTGTGGGGGCCTTGGCCTGTTGTAGAGGGTCTTTCTTGAGGTCCCGTGGGACTTTGTGCTTCATTAGCTGTGTCTAGGCCTTGGGTCTGTCCTTGGTAAGCTGGACAGTGGACTAGCACCCGGGTGGTAAGGAAAAGAAATGGAAGTCCTTTCAAGTTGTGTGACTTTTTCTGGGCAGACATGAACAAAGGTCTATTCACCACAGATGGGACACTGATGACAGACCAAAGGAGCAAGTCCAGCCAAGTTTAGACTGCTGAGGCAGGGACGGATGGCTGACTCAAAGGCAGCTGTGTCACTGAGCAGCTCACTCCAGCATGGTGACAGCTCAGCAAAGCGGCATCCTCAGAGCTTTCCCTAGCTTCTGGGCAGCAACAGTTACCACTTTCGCAACCCCAGGGAGGGGCCTTTTGAATCTTGTAATATTCCTGAACTTCCTGAGCTATTTAATTTTCCGTTTGCTTTTTCCCCCCTTGAGTCTTGAAGGAATATTCCAATGAGGAGGAAGCAGCCTCGTGTGTGACATGCGGAGAGTGGAGGCAGACGAGTGTCAGGGCAGAAGCAGCAAAAGTCAAGCCGTGCTCACCTAAGACCCCAGTTCCCAGAAGCTGCACCAAGTGCAGTTGGCAGAGATGCAGGCATCTATGGGGCAACAGGTTGGAAGTGCACAGAGAAGTGGGCCTTGGACCTGTAATGTCACGACTTGTCCCAGCGGAGCTCAGGGTTTTTCCTGGACCAGGGTGGCACCAGGGCACCTGTCTCCTAGACTTGAATGTGGCTCAGAGAGAGGCCTGCGTGTAAGCCCGACTTCCTTCATCTTGTTCTCTGAAATTAAGACTCATATACTCCTGTGACGTCCCCACAGTCAGATAGGGAAGGGTCAGCCTCAGAGAACATCTACTGTATTCATTCGTTGGTTTACTATGTTCCTTGTGTATGGTATATGCATGTGTGGGGTGCACCACTCACCTGTGGGTGCTCGTGTGGAAGCCAGAGTTCTATGCCAGGTGCCTTCTCTGTTGCTCTCTGCTGTGTTTTTTTGAGACTGGGTCTCTTACTGAGTTAGCTGGGCTGGATGGCCAGAGATGGCCAGAGAACTCCAGCAATCTGTTCTCTTGGGACTGGGGATACAGAAACATGTTGGCTTTTATGTGGGCGCTGGGGATCTGCACTTAGGTCCTCATGCAAGAGTAGCAAGAACTTAACCCATTGAGCTCTTCCCAGCCTTAAGAGCATGTATTTGATGGGCATTGCACTGAATCTGTGGGTTGCTTTTGGTAAGATTGCCATTTTTACTATGTTAATTCTACCTATGCAAGAGCGTGGAAGATCTTTCCATTTTCTGGTGTCTTCTTCAATTTTTTTCTTCAAAGATTTAAAGTTCTTGTCATACAGGTCTTCCACTTGTTTGGTTAGAGTTATTCCAAGATATTTTATGTTATTTGTGGCATTTGTGAAGGGTGATGTTTCTCTGATTTCTTTCTCAGCTCATTTAACATCTGTGTAAAGGAGGGCTACTGATTTTTCAAGTTAATCTTGTATCTTGCTACATTACTGAAGATGTTTATGAGTTGTAGAAATTCCTTGGTAGAATGTTTGGGGTCGCTTATATAAACTATCATCAGCAAACAGTGAGTTTGACTTCTTCGAAAGACACTTAAGGAAATGCTCAACATCCTTAGCCATCAGAGAAATGCAAATCAAAACAACTCTGAGACTCCATCTTAAACATGTAAGAATGGCCAAGATCAAAAACACTGGTGACCACTTATACTGAAATAAAGGGAATATGCCTCCATTGCTAGTGGGGGTGAAAACTGGTACAGTCGCTTTGGATATCAGCATGGCAATTTCTCAGAAAAACCTATCTGAAGAGCCAGAAATACCACTTTTGGGTATATACCCAAAGGATGCTCATCATACCACAAGAACATGTGCTCAACTATGTTCATAGCAGCATTGTTTGTCATAGCCAGAACCTGGAAACAACCTAAATGCTCTTCAACCAAAGAATGGCTAAAGAAGATGTGGTACATTTACACAATGTAGTACTACACAGCAGAAAAAAAAATGGCATCTTGAAATTTTCGGGCAAATGGATGGATCTAGAAAACACCATATTGAGCGAGGTAACCCAGATTCAGAAAGACAAATATCATATGTATTCATTCATAAGTAGCTTTTAGACATAAAGCAAAGAAAAACCAGCCTACAATTCACAATCTCAGAGAACCTAGACAACAATGAGGACCCTAAGAGAGACATACATGGATCTAAACTAAATGGGACGTAGAAAAAGACAAGCTCTCCTGAATAAACTGGGAGCATGGGGACCATGGGAGAGGGGAGAAGGGGAGGGGAGTGGAGAAAAATATATACCTCAATAAAAACAATTTTTTAAAAAAGAGCATGTATCTGTTGATGAGTAAATAAGAACATTTTGGTCCAGAGATGAGCAGTGTCCTGGGATTGCAGAGCTCTGTGTAGGACATAGTTGACGGAACTTGGGTGCCCTCAAAGTGTGAGGCCTTCCTATCCTGTCCCCTTTGAAGGAGGCAGACATACATGTGGGAGGGACCAAGTATAGCCTTGATCAGCCCTCTCTGTTCAGCTGTTTAAACCTTCTAGAACGCATCAAACAGAACCACCATAGGTGGGTGGCTGTCACTCCCCACTGATCCTCACTACCGCCTGGGGCCTCAGTTCTGACTGGATCCCCATCTGAAGAGCAAAGGGTTGAAGCGGGCTTCTAATTTTCCTTCCAGCTGCCCTCTATAGGCATACAGCGTGATTCACGCTATACCACTGAATCAGCTTCCCCATCCTTGAGACCCGGCTCAGCAGAAGGTCAGATGAACAAGAGAACCATGGGAAGAAAAGAAAGGGAGGAGTCTTTATCCCTGAAACTGCAGCAAGTACCTCTCAAGCCCACTGAGTAAGCTGACCGGCCAAGCTCAGGGCACCGCAACCTCAAAGGCCTGGCCCACCAACGGGGCCCCCCTCCAACAAGGTTGGGGACAATGTGGCCTGTTTACCTGTCAGCCTGTCCGCTTTCTTTTCATCTCAGAGGAAAAGAACTCCAGCGGAGCTACTAATCCTAGAGTCAACAGGCGACCTAGCTGAGCGGATTCCCTGGAGGCCGGTGCCTCACTCAGCCCCAACTGTGCAAACAGACCCTGCAGGCCTGCGCTGCCGCAGGGGTGTGGCCAGAAGCGGCTGGTCCAGCTCACCAGCTTGCCAGCTTGCCAGGCCCCTTGCTTCCTTTGTGATTTTCCCATTGAGAGGAAGTTCAAAGGCAGGGCAGGGAAGGTCAAAGCTAATTTGCAGGTCGGGAAGGAGAGGGGCCTGACCTTCACCCGGAAGCTGGCCAGCTGTTTGTCCTGACTGCTCCAATTACTAGCAGGGCGGCAGAGGCTAGCCCATGCAGCCCTATGAGCCTCAGTTTCCTCATTTGTAAAGAAGGAATAAAGCACCTGTCTGGGACCAAGGGCGTATCTCAATTGTCAAGGGCTTTCCTTAACATGTATGAAGCCCTGGGTTCGATTCCCACATAAACCAGGTGTGGTGGTGCGCTCTTCTGATCCCAGCTCTTGGAAGGTGGAGGCCAGAAGCTCAGATGTTCAAGGTTACCCTCAGCTCTATAGTGAGTTTGAAGTCAACCTGGGCTGCATGAGTCCCTGCTCAAAACAACAACAACACACCTCTCTGTTAGTGATGGAGACAGTGTGATGTTCCCTGTAAGTGGTAGCTACCGACAGTTAGAGAGGGCTTGAGAGACTAGGAATTAGACAGACCCCTTGGCAGGCAGGCAGGCAGGCAGGCAGGGAGAGGACCATGGTTAGGAAATAAAGATGTCCCATTTCCAAGATGGCCAGCTTCTTCCTTAACCCCCTGATCGGAGACAAAAGGCTGGCCACTTAAAAACAAAGGCCTTGTAGGCTCTTGTCACCTACCAGCAGGCCCCTGCTGATGGACTGGCTCAACAAGTTCACAGCCACATCAGGACATGTCCCACAAAAGTTACCGACCAGTCAACCATCCTGTCTTCACATTGACCAACCCTAGCTTAGGGGAGGAAGACTCCTCACAGGCTTCAACACCCCCAGGCCTGGCAGAGAGACTGGAGTCTTTGGATTTCCGAGTTCTCTCTCTGCTTTGCTGAGGGTCTTTTTCTCCATGTGTCTGCTGCACGCATGTGTTTCCTCATCCCAGTACACGCCTTTCATCAGTCCCTGACTCTGACGTGGTGCCTGAAGTTTCTCGGTGCTGCCTGTTGAGCTTCAGAGTTTCTTTAGTGGGCAGAGAAGAAGAACTGATTGAGATCCCCAGACTGTATCAATGCCTACAGAGAGATGGAGGGGAGGAGGGAAGGGGTGAGGGGTGGAGGAGGATCCTGAACTGAGTTGGAGGGACCAGCGTGGCTGGGACAAAGGAATGGACTCAGATGAGAGTGGATGGCTCCTTTCAGGGAGACAGTGAAACAAACAACCCTGGGGTCCACATCACAAGGCAAAGTTATCTGTGGGGAGGAGGCAGGCCCTCTACTTCCCTGCAGCAGGACCCCAGAAGCACACTGCCTAGTTTCCCGGTGTGTGAGCTTGAACAGGTCTGACGAAGTGTGAAAAGTGGTTGACACAGAGCTCAATTGTCCCTAGCAAGAAAGCACATTCTTGGGGCTGCTGAGATGGCTCAACTGATAAACGCCTGAAGATTGAGTTTGATCTCCCAGGACCCTCATGGTGAAGGAGAGAGCTGACTCCCTCAGGTTGTCCTGACTTTCAGGTACACCCACCCCTCCCACACGAAATGCAATTTAAAAAAAGAAATGTGTTTGATTTAGCATCAATTTCTTCTCCCTGAGGCTCAAAAAGTGTTTGTGTGATTGACAAGGTTTCACTATGTAGTCCTGGCTGGCTGGAGCTTGTTATATAGACCAGGGTAGCCTTGAACTCACAGCGATCCCCCTGCCTCTGTCTCCCAAATTTTGGTATTAAAGACTAGTGTCACCACAGCTAGCAAAATATATTTTTAAATTTTTATCATTATTAAGTTTTGGGAAGTTTCCAACGCATTCTGAGGCTGAGAGTGTTAGGATTGTAGATGGGCATCATAGTATCCTGTTTTAAGACGTGCTGGGCCTTGAACCCAGAGTCTCACGTGTGCTACGCAAGCTCAGTACCAACTGAGCTGTCGCCCCAGCCTCCAGACTTTTCTGTCACGGTACATGTTCTGGAAGTGGATGGTTACTGGTTTTAATCATTGGTGGGTGATGCCATCAGGAACTAGGTTCTTTCCCTCCTCCTGGTCAGCACATGTGCCTGCTAGTTGCTTTCGGGTGGCAACATGGGCCTCTCTGCTCCATGGGCAAGCACGGGGTCTCCCAGGAACTCTTGCTGTATCTCATTGGTCAGAGTGAGTCACATGGTTGCCATGGAGCCAGGGCCGCTGGGAATGCAAAGCCTTTACTTCCCCAGTGTGTGCTGGAGGCTGGGGAAGGTGGTTGAGGGGGTGAGAACAGGGAGTCACCCAGTCACCAGCTGCCAGAGGAGCTGACTATCCTCTTCCCGGGCCACAGACGGGAAGCCAGTGCCAGGGGCGGAGGATGCTTACTCAATAGGCAGCTTGATTGATGAACTTGGACGTTCTGGGCTGCCAACCAGAGATGCTGTGATAAAGCTGCTTCCGTGCATGAAGGAGAACAGTAGGAGAGCTGAGTGTGTGCTGAGGGGCAGGGACCCACTGGGCACTTGGACTTCTCCCTGGCAGGGCTTGTTTTTGGAAACAAGCTTTCATCTTGTAGCTGAGACTGGCCTCCAGCTTGCTACATAGTTGAGGACAGTCTTGAACTTCAAATCATCCTGCCTCCAGCTTGTGCTGGGATTACAGGTGTGCACTACCAGACTTGGTTTCTAGAGTGCTGGGATCAGATGGAAGTTGTTGTGTGTACCAGGTAAGCACTCTACCCACCATGCTATGGCCCCAGCCTCACTTAGATCTCCCCCCCAGGCACACCCAGCCCCCAAATGACAAGCACTGTTCTAGAGACTGTGGAGGGGACACTGAGGGTCAGGGAACAGACTCACCTCCCTCAAACAAGTCTATCACCTCCTTCACACAGGTCTACTTCCCTAACACAGGCCTGGCCATCTCACACAGGCCCACCTCCCTCACACAGGCCACCTCCTTCACATAGGCCACATGGGCTCACTTCCCTCCGGTAAGCGTCCACCTTCTGAATGTGTTATAAAAGTACCAATCAGTGTCATCTTCTGGGGTGGGGAGTAGCAAGTTTTCAAATACAGGAGCCCATTGGGGAATGTTTCGTATTGAAATTATAACAGAGTGGTAATTGATTAGAGCATGATCTGTGGGGTCTTCTGTAGTATTCTCTTTTAGTGCCCAGAGATGCTGTCAGAGCCCTCTCTGTCCCATAGTCCTAGCAACATTTGCAGAATGTCACCGGTAGCTACTTGTCAGGCAACATCTCTTCCATCCTTTGTGACAGAGAACAGCCAAGAAAGGCTGTTCCCCCAAATGTGAGAAGGAAGAGGGAAATGGCCTTGTGAAGCCCAGGGGCAACACCTGGTTGCCTTCTTAAATGTACCCTGGGAGCTGGCACAGCTTCCAAAGGACCATTGGTCCAGGAGCCTAGAAGCAAAAGAAGGCCAGATGCAGCAGCACTCCTGTCTGTGTGTGCAAGCATGCAGACACATGTATGTGCAGTCAAGCAAATGTACACGTGGAGGCCAGAGGTCTGGATGTCTTCCTTAGTCCCTCCCCACCCCCCTTTTTTTCCGAGACAGGGTTTCTCTGTATCTTTGGAGCCTGTCCTGGAACTAGCTCTTGTAGCCCAGGCTGGCCTCGAACTCACAGAGATCCGCCTGCCTCTGCCTCCTGAGTACTAGGATTAAAGGTGTGCACCACCACCACCCGTCCCCACCCCCGTTTTTAAAAGTTTGTTTTAAATTAGATTTTTGTGTGTTATTTTACATGCACATGTATTCATGTGTGTGGGTGCATGCATGATGTGTGTGTGAAGTCCAGAGGACAGCTTTTGGGAGTTCATTCTTTCCTTCCACCATGTAGGTTCTAGGGATTGAATTCAGGTCATCGGGTTTCGTGGCATGTGCCTTTACCTGCTGAGCCTTCTCATTGGCCCTCTGCCTTATTTTCAGAGACAGGATCTCTCAATGGCCTTGGAGAAACTCACTAATTTGGCTGCCCTTGCTGGGATTACAAGCATGCTCCACCTCGCCTTGCTGATTTGTGTGGATTCTGGGGATCAAATTTGAGTTTCCATGCTTGCATGACAAGTACTTTACTGACTGTGCCACCTCCCTAGCCCACATACCCCAGAAATCTGGGCCTTGGACGTGGCTGTGGCTACAGGTCGCCAAGACTAACTTTCCCAGACATCTCGGAAACTGGGAAGCCCCCAGGCTTTTTGCATGGCTCCGAGAATCAAGGGGTTTTGAGAATGACTTCTAGTTGGTTTTCTTAGCCAGTCTTCAGTTCAATTGGGATCTAAACACCACTTTGAGTGTGATGTTCAACTTCACATTCACAAGAAAAAATTATTTGCAGAGGTGATCAGGTGTAAAATCTTGCTTGGCTTTTTAAACCAGTGGTTAAATATTTCTCTTAGGGAGATAGCAACTCCTCGGCTGTGTGTTCCTGAGCTCCAGGTACTCGTCTTTATCACCGTGGCGAGCTCGCCCAGGGGTGCCTATATCTAGTGCCTTACTGCTTGTTCTTCGAGGTTCTCAGGACATGCAGGATCCTTGAGATGCTGTGGCTTTTGTCCATTGAGCCTTGCACAATGCCTGGCACACGCTTGGGAACTGGATGAGGGAACAGACAGGTACGAACAGGAATGATGACTGATGACTGCCTGGGTGAGTGATCTGGGATGAAAGCCCTGGTGAGGTCCATCCTCTACAATCCCAATCCGGCCCCTTGTGGCAGCCTGTATATATGGGTCGGTGAAGTTCAATGTAGGCACACACACCGGCATGTAAACCCCTCTCCTCCTGCCCAGGCATGGCTGGCAGCTTGTGGGCACTTCACACAATTCTGCAGACTTCTTCAATTCTCATTTTTGGGCCATGGAGTCATCTTAGCCTCTCCCTTTTCATGCTGGGTCATCTCTTGGCCACGCCACAGGGACTGTGTCTTGTCAGCACGAGAAACGTCAGACACCAATTCCCTTCAGGAAATTTTCCCTGATTCCAGGGCTGCCCGAGGAAGAGTGAGAGATGAGAGCAGCTCTGGAATCTTTGCTTTGCTGAAGAGATCTAATATCTAAAGAGACGGGGACAGGACGGCAAAGCAGGGGAGTGTGGCAAAGCTTAGCTCAGAATGGGCTGCCCCAAGATGGCAGTTGCTTTCAGAACCCACCAAACAGGCTTGTAAATTCTGTCCCAGCCAGCTACCTGGCTGTGTGAAGTTGGTTCAGGGGCTCCTCTGTTCTCCCATCTGTGTGGCACTACAAGGAAGGTGGGGGACCTTCTGAGGTATTAATGTAAAGAGCAGGAGCTGGGGAGATGGTGACTCAGTCTGGAAAGTGTTGGCTGTGCAAGCTGAGGATCAGGGTTTAATCCCCAGATCCTACATTAAAAAAAGGCAACCTCTCCCCGAAACCACAAACGTCTGTGTGGTGGTAACATGCTTGCAGTCCCAGTACTGGGAGGGCAGACACAGTGGGTCCCCACGGCTTGCGGAATGGGGAAGGCCCAGGAGAGTGAAAGACTCCGTTCTGTTTCTGCTGCCCTATCTTTGCTCATGTCTCCCACTCACAGTCCCTCCATGCCTAGGCATGAAGGCCCCGTGCTGTGCTAGAATTGCCACTTCAGGGAGTTCATGTCCCCACTGGCTGTTTCTGGGCCGATTGTCCTGTCCACCCACCTTCTCCTGAGCTCTCTGTTCTCATGCACTTTTGGCTTTTGCCAAGTTCAAGTTCATTCATTCATAGTCTCCTCCTCCTCCCCTCCCTGCAGACTTCCCAGGTACCTGCTTGGTAGGGATGCTCTCACCAGTGCTGGCCCTTAAGTCCCCAACAGAGGCCACATGAAACAATGGTAGCACAGAGAAGGGGAACTGAATGGCAGTTCTTAAAAGGTCCTCAGAATGCTCAGAAAAGGTGGGCTAAGGGGTGTGACCCATCTGGGAGAGGGCTTGACTGACATGCACCAAGCCCTGGATTTGGGCCTCAGCAACAATAAAGCAGGCACAGTAGTGCAAGCCTTTAATTTCAGATGTTATGAGAGAGAAACAGAAGGTTCAAGAGTTCAAGGTTAGCCTCAGCTGTGTAGCAACCTTGAGGGCAGCCTGAGCTACATGAGATCTTGTCTCAAATTTTGTCCATGTGATGAATTAAGGAACTGGAGATAGGAAGATTGCCATGGGTGGTCTGGTAGATTCAAACGGACTGTTAAGAGGAGGGCAGAGGTCACACAGGGAAGCGGGTATTTTTGCATGTGTGGTTCTGAAAATGGGGGAGAGGAAGGAGTCACTAACTGAGGTATATGGGTGCTATTGGAATCATTTTAGCCCTGGTTGGCCATTCAGAACTGTAAGAGAATGAAAGCTACTGGTTCTGTGTGTGTGTGTGTGTACATATGCATATGTATGTATTTATGCATATGTTCATGTGTATGGGTACATGCAGGTATGCATGTGCACGCATGCATGTGTGTGTGCATATGTGTGTGCATATGTGTGTAGGAGTACATGCACTTGTACAGACTAGAGGTTAACTTTGGGTGTTATCCTTGGGAACCTTTTTTTTTTATCTGAAATGGGGCTCTGCCTTAGCTTGGAACTGAGCAAGTTAGCAATGGTAGCTGTTCATTGAGCCCCGGGGATCTCTACCTCCCCAGCACTGGGACTACAAGCCTGTGCCATGACACCTGTTTTTTTCTATGTGAGTTCTGGGGATCAAATTCAGGTCCTCATGCTTGCACAACAAGCATTCCCCCCCAGCCCTGAATACTGTTTTCTGACATGACATTTGTTTGGGCGGCAACTGGGAAGAACTGTGAGCATGGAGAACTAGACCCAGGCCTCTGAGGTGGCATCTTGTGACTGATTCTTGTGAAAAGACAGGGGCGCAAGTCACTAGCTTTCCATTAGTATGAGGCTTGACCCTATGGTCACCTATCACAGTCACCAAGAGCAGTTCAGATGGAAGCACTGGATAGCGGAACTTCTCGGCTTGGGTCTTAAGTGGCTGCGTGGAGCTGAAGGTCAAGTGTCCCAGTATCTGGGCTGCCATTAAGGCAGAGTAGCTGATGGAGACCCTGAGGAGGTCCTGGCTGCTCTGAAGAGAGGACAATTAAGCCTTAGGAAGCAAAGGCTTGAAGTGCTGGTGGCACCATAGACTTTGAGGCTGGTCTCTAAGGCTATGGCCTGGGGGACATTGATCTCACAACATGGCTTCTCCCTGACATGCACCCTCCTCTCCTACTGTGTACGGCTCTATGAACACCTAGTGAGTGTGCAGAGGCCCTATGTGCCACTCATGGCTGTGTGGTGAGGAGCCCTTTGCACACACAGGTATGCAAGCATTAAGCTCTGTGAATGAATGTGAGGGTTTTGAAGCTCTCTGGGTATAGTTCTACCCCATACAGGGGCTGGAGTAAACCGAGGTGACAGATGTGGGTGGGTGTCTGGTGTGGAGTGTCTGGATAGGGTGCAAAGGGCAATCACACATGAGAGACAGATGTGGGTGTGTGTGGCACTTTCATAATCCTAGACCCAAGGGCCAGCAAGATGGTCAGTGGGTAAGGTGCTTGCTGCCAAGCCTGAAGACTTGTGTTCAGTCTCTGGGGCCCATTCAGTGGAAGGAAAGAATGCATTGCTGCATGTTATTCTCAGGCCTCCACATGCCATCCCCTCAGTAAGAAAATAAAAATCACACACACACATTCCACACACACAACACATACACACTCCATATGCTCAGTACACACACACTACACATACATACTACACACACACTCACACTACACACATACACACTACACACACACATACTCACACACACACATACACACACATCTTCAGTCAAGAGGATGGAGTAAAGTGCTTGCTTTACAAACACAAGGACGGGAGTTTAATTCTCAGAAGTGTAGAAAATGCTGGTCATGACGGTGCTTGCTCAGTTTAATCTCAGCACTGGAAAGACGGAAACAGGTGGAGCCCCAAGACTGGCAGGCCAGCCTAGCCTAATCAGCACGCTCCCAGCTTGGAGATCCTGTCCCCAAACGAAAGGGAGAATGAGCCTGAGGGATGACACCTGAGGACACCTGATGACCTCTGACGTCCTTATGCATGTATATACTGGATTACGCCAGTGTGCTCATACGCCAGGTCACACCAGTGTGCTCATACGCCAGGTCACACAAGTCCTCAACCAAGATAAATAACACAGAAGATGAATCTTTTTTAAAAGATAAGTTTTAAAAATTGATTCTTTAGAAATTTCACAGCATGCACCCCAATCCCACCCATTTCCCAGTCCTCCCATATCCACCTTCCACCCTCATAACCTCCCCCACGAAAAAATAAATAAAAACAAAATTAAAAAGAAAAGAAAAAAAATCTTTCTGACCCCACTGGGCTCACAGAGGACCCTGCTCAATAAGGGTCTAGCGTGGCCCGCGTTCACAGCTATCGGAACCAAAGAGCTCACGCTGTCTTTCATGAAAACTGAAGCTGGAAGAATGGTTCAGCAGTGAGGAGCACGGGCTGCTCTTCCGAAGACCCAAGTTCCATTCCCATCAGGTGGCTCCAGCTCCAGGGGATCCAGCATCCTCTTTGCGCCTCTGTGGACACTTGTACTCCATATGCATAAACACATACACATTTAGACACGTATATAAACATACATGCACATATACATACACACATACCCATAAACACATGCATATAAACACACACATACACACATATACATGCGCATACATATACATATGCACACACATGCATACACACATATACATACACATATGCACACACAAATGCACACACACATACACATACACACAACACACACATACACGCACACATACATAAACATACAGGCATACACAAACTTTTAAAATAAATATAAATCTTATTTGTTTTGTTTTTCAAGACAGGGTTTTTCTGTGTAACAGTCCTGGCTGTCCTGGAACTCGCTTTGTAGACCAGGCTGGCCTTGAATTCACAGAGATCTGCCGGTCTCTGTCTCCCAAGTGTGGGGTAACAGGCGTGTATCACTACACCTGTTATAATAAATAAATCCCTAAAATATTACATTTTTTTTGTGTGTGTGTAGACAGAGGACAGATTTTCAGGGTGTCAATTCTCTCTGCCTGCCACCTGGGTTCTAGCAGTTAAACTCAGAACCCTGGGCTTGGCAGCAATAGCCTTTACTCTCTGAACCATCTATCAGCCCAAGATTCTTCTGTAACGCAGGCTCTCCTTTAAGTGATGTCCCACACCTCCAATTCCTAGATAGGGAAACTGAGGCTCACAGAGCTGGTGATCTGCCTCAGGCAGAGTAGAGACACTCCTGATACCCGGGAACCCCGGGTCTCCATACCACCGAACACCCCCTTTCTTTAGGATTCTGCATCCATTTTCCTGGAGAGTAGGCTGGCTCAGTCCTCCCTGCCTACCAAGTTGGTAGGGCTCTTTGAAATAGAGAGTGTATTCAGAAGCAGTGGAGGGTGCAGGGAGTCTGATGCATTGGTGGTTAGTGGCTTTGTATTCTAAAAAGCTTTATGACTTCTGTTACTCATTTTTCTGGCTTTTTTTTCCTCTCAGTAACTTTTATGACTTCCGCTCATGGTCAGGAGAGCCTGCCCACTCCCTGGCCCTGGGTGCAGGGTTAGCAAGAGTAATGTCAGGAGCTGGAGTGGGGTGAGTGGTCAATGGGTTTGGCGGAACTGCTCTTCTTTTGCTTTGGCGAAAACAATTCCCTATTTGGCAAAGGACAGTGTTTGCCCTGGGACAAAGCTCTGCAACCCTGTGCCAGGCCCTGTTTACCCTGGCACCCGCTACTGCGGTGGCCAAGTGATCCTAGGCTGTTGAACTTCCTGGATTCCTAATCACACAGCCTACACCATGGGGGAGCAAGTCCAGTGCTAACAGGTGTCCTTCACAAGGTATCCGGTGGCTCTGCCCACCCCATCCTGGCTTCTGAGGAGAAAGGTAAATGGAACTGGGCATTAGGACCAGTAGGTAAGGTTGAGGGGCAGCCCAGATGCCTTGTGTCCCCATTGCTGAATTCCCACCATGGCTCTTGTCTGGCTGCTGCTCATCTCACTTTAGCTGGAGTGTAGATGGTTCTGTGCAGCCCCGTGTGTGTGCTTGGATAGACAGAATTCATTCCTCTGCTTGAAATCCTCCTTGAAGGGCTCTGGAGACAGCCTGGTGAAGTGCTTGCTGGGAAAGTCTGATGACTCAAGTTACACCCATGTGCCCTTGTAATCCAAGTGTGGGGTAGGGATGGGGACAGACCCCTGGGGACCACTGAGTCAGCCAGTCTAACTGAGTTGGTGGGTAGGGATGGGGACAGACCCCTGGGGACCACTGAGTCAGCCAGTCTAACTGAGTTGGTGGGTAGGGATGGGGACAGACCCCTGGGGACCACTGAGTCAGCCAGTCTAACTGAGTTGGTGGGTTTCAAGTTCAGTAAAAGACCCTGTCTCAAAAGCAGCAAGGAGAGAGATTGAGGAAGGAAGACACAAGATGTTGAACCCTGGCCTCCACAGACGACACCCATAACACACACACACACACACACACACACACACACACACACTCCTACTGATAGTGAGGATCAATAAATAGGTGCCTGAGTTTTGAGGGGAACTGGGCGAGGGGCACATTGTGACCCTCCCTCCATGTTCTTTGGGGCCTTTCCCTTTCCAGAGTCTCCAGATCTTTGGGGACACCTAAAAAATGTCTGTTCTGGGGTGTCAGAATGAGCACCCCCCAAGGCTGAAAGCAACTTTACAAGTTGTGTGGAATAGTGAGGAGCGACCTTCCACTCTCAGGGGCTAGGAAACCCCTAGTCAGATCTTCCGTCCTGTCTTCTCAGGGAGCAGCCCAAGCTTCTGTGGCATGGCGCATTGAGCCTAAGAGCAGTGCTGTGCTTGGGTGACTTTATTAAGTGCTGATCTAGGAAGTACCTGCAGTGTGGCAGGTGCAAGTCCTCAGGTACGTAGGTCGCTCTGGAAAATGACTGACACAGAAAGGCCCTTTCAACGGATGGCTGGCCTTCAGCAGCCGTTGAGTCCTGACTTCCCCATCTATTGACGGCCTCCCGCGTAGCACCTTTCCACCCCAGTGGCGCAACACCCTTGCCCACTGCTTCTGTTTTTCCTCTTTTCAGCCCAGAGGCCAGTGCCCGAGGTCAGACAGACAGGGGTGGCAAAGCGAGGTCACCTGTGGTCACCAGAATCCACAGGAAGTGCCTCCCACTGCGTGGGTTGTGCTAACCCCAGCCCTCCAGTGTACCTGGTTCTGTGTGTGCAGTACGGAGAGTAAGTTCCAGGCTCCTCACTTAGGGCCCCTTGTCAGCACCTGTCCTACTTTCATTTCAGCTGTTATAGAAACGCTAGCAAAAAGCAGCGTTGTGTGTGTGTGTGTGTGTGTGTGTGCGTGCGTGCGCGTGTGTGTGTGAGTGTGCATGCATGAGTGTGTGTGTGCATGTGTGTGAGTGTGTGTGTGTGCATGTGTGTGAGTGTGTGTGAGTGTGTGTGTGCGCGCGTGCGCGTGTGTGTGTGAGTGTGCATGCATGAGTATGTGTGTGTGCATGTGTGTGAGTGTGTGTGTGCATATGTGTGTGAGTGTGTGTGTGTGCATGTGTGTGAGTGTGTGTGTGTGCATGTGTGTGAGTGTGTGTGTGTGCATGTGCGTGTGTGTGTGTTGGGGGTGGGGTGGGGCCCGAGAGATGGCTCAGTGGCTAAGAGAGTTTACTGTTCTTGCAACGAACATGTGTCCTGTCCCCCTGCCCCCCTGTGGCAGCTCCCAATTGCCTGTGATGCCAGTCCTGAGGAAACTAATGACTTCTTTTAATGTCCTCAGGCTCCTGCACATACATGGCACACATAAGCTCCCACAGGCACACACACATACACATAAACAGCACATACATCTTTTAAAAAGCCACGTATGGGAGGAAGGGTGTATTTTAGTTCATAGCTTCAGGTTACAACGCATTACAGTGGGGAAGTTAATTAAGGTCAGGAACTTGAAAGAGCTGGTCACATTATAGCCATAGACAGGAGCAGAGACCTCAGAATGCATGCATGTATCGTGTTCAGCCAGATTTCTTTACTCTTATATAGTCAAGGGCCCCAAACAGGGAATGGGGCCAGCCATTCTCAGGGTGGGTCTTCCCACATCCACTTCCCCGATCAGGACACTTCCCAGAGACATGCCCACAGGCAATCCTGATCTAGGCAGGTCCCCATTGAGAGTGTCATCCTCTTCCCAGGTGATTCTCAGTTATGAAGCTGTCAATCAAAGCCAGCCATCACAGGCTCCCTCTATCCCCGAAGGCCCCATCGTGACTTACTTTCCATTGGTGTCATTAGCATCTGGGAAGAATGCCACCCACTGTCTTCTTCCAGGGGTTCATCTGCCCACTTATCAGTCCCAGACACACAGAGAAAGGCAATATCCAGGGACCTTTAGGTACAGGAAAGTAGCAGCTGTGAATTGGGTCCCTTACACGTGCAGACATTCTGAGGGTTCTGTGTAAGTCCATGTCTATGTGCATGTATACATGCATGTGTCTGTGCGCATGTGTGTGTATGTGCAGGTGTACATATACCTGTGTGGCTGTGCATATAGAGATCAGATGACACAACTTGTGTATCGTTCCTTAGGTGATTTTCCACATTTTTTTGAGACAGGGTCTTTCGCTGCCCTGAAACCAACTAAATAGTTTAGATAGGTTAGTTGCTGAGCCCCAGGGATCCATCCTCCCGCCTCTGTTTCCAAGAGCTAGTGCATTACACATTTTTTAAAATTAACCTGGGTTCTGGGGATTGAGCCCAGGTTCATGTTTTTGTGGCAAGCTCTTTATTGGCTAAACTGCCTTTCTAGCCCCATTTGCTGTGTTCTCTGAGTATGTCTCATCCAATGCTCTCAATGGCCTTGCAAGTAGCATCCTGATTTGATCTGTTTTACAAAGAGCAAAGAAAGCCCAGAGACATCAAACAGTTTTCCCCTGGTCACACAGCTGACATGGCAGAGGCCAGTTTCAATCCACAACTGTGACCAATTACTGACTTTCTGAGGCACAGTTCCTCGCTCTGGAAACGGGGTTAGGGAAAGGGACTGGCCTCCAGCTGGGCCAAAGGAAAGGCTTAGGAGAGAGCTGCTGCTCTTGTGACTCGGGCACACAGTCCCAGGTCACGATGGAGTCTGGCCCCGGCCATACCTGCCTCCCACCTGGCATGGCTGGGGCCTGGAGGAACTCCAGCACCATTAGTCATACTGGGGCTACTGGTGCATGGTGGGCAGGCTGCCGGTCTCCTGACACAGGTGAGACACAGCTCAAGTACTGCCTCTGGCCTCGGTTACTTCCTTCATCACAGGAGCCCTGGCTAGGGAGTTCTGTGTCTGTCGGGGTACCTAGGTGGGGCTGAGCATCACAGCTCCAACAGTCTCTGAGGTGATCCTGGCCACACTTCTTCCGTCTCATAGTCTTCATCTGTGTGCTGCAGCATTCTTATCACTGACGCTCTAAAATCAAAATACTGACCAACTCTGAAAAATGTAAGATACTCTGTGTCCTACAGAATTAAAAATTTATCCGAGATCTATTTATTTCAGAGGGAAGTGAGAAGTTTTATTTACCCATTTTATTTTAATTCTAAGGTAGCATATCAAGAATTCTGGGCTGATCTTGAACTCACTGTGTAGCCACTAATGACCTTGATCTTCCTGCCTCTACTTCTCCAGAGCTGGAACTACAGGAATGCATAACCACTCCAATTTACATGGGGATCAAACCCAAGGTGACATGTGTCCTGGCCAAGCACACTATTGACTGAACTATGTTCCCAGCCCAAGATCCAGGTCTTCCTGTAAAAATCAATAACCTATCCAGCATATTAGTATGGAAATTTGCTTTCATTTTTAATAGATGGGATTAAATATATACCAAAAATGATTATAAATCAGTTCCGGGCCTGTAAGGGTGGCTAAGCAGATAAGTGTGCTTGTTGCCAAGGCTAGGAACCTGTATTTGGTTCCCTAGGACCAGCAAAGTAAAAGGAAAGAACTGACTCCTGAAAGTTGTCCTCTGACCTCCACACTTGGGCCATTGTACATGGGCACACGTACACACATAAAGTAAATACATGAACATAAATAAGCATCTTTATGATTTATTATGAGTAGGTGTTTGGGTCTCTGACCTGCTTTGTGTATCTATGAACCTATGTGCTGAGGTTGCATAATCATTTCTAAGAGGCCAGGGGGGATCAGGAGTTGAAATAGTTTAAAGAGCTCTGTTCTAGCACCTCAGAAACACACTAGAACTGTTCACACCTATTCTAGCACCCCTGGAAACACACTAGAACTGTTCACACCTGTTCCAGCACCCCTGGAAACACATCAGAACTGTTCACACCTGCTCTAGCACCTCAAAACACATTAGGACTGTTCATACCTGTTCCAGCACCCTGGAAACATACTAGAACTGTTCACACTTGTTCCAGCACCTCAGAAACACACTAGGACTGTTCACACCGGTTCCAGCACCCTGGAAACACACTAGAACTGTTCACACCTGTCAGGCTTTGTGAAGGACATACTGCCTGCCAGGCCTATGCTAGACACAGTGAGAACAGACAGGCCCTCACACATGGCTTATGTTTGCAAGACATTTGATTGCTGGACTATGCTGTGCTAGGGTGGGGAAGAGCCTCTAGGAGCTGAGTAGGACTGGGGATCTCCCAGGAAAATGACTAGATGAAAACAGGTCCTTATGGGAGGGGCTCGGCTTCATTTCTTAACACAGCTTCTCCTCCTGCTAAGGGCTCCCTGTCTCATACATCCTGATGCTATGCTCTTGACCCTTAAGTGACACACTGGGCATTGCGGCTGGGCACATTCTCAGCACATGCCCTGAGGCTGTTCTATGCCATGCTCCATCCCCACATCTACTCTTGGGGCTGGACTTTGTTTGGCCTCATTCTGAGTTGTAGGACCTGGATTCACCTGGAGGCCGGGAGAGAAGGCTGCAGACAATGCCTGTAGAGTGCAGTGGCTCCAAGTTAGCCCAGCTCAGGGGACAGCAAGGCTGTGGAGGGAGGTTCAGCTCAGGGGACAGCAAGGCTGTGGAGGGAGGTTCAGCTCAGGGGACAGCAAGGCTGTGGAGGGAGGTCCAGCACAGGGCACAAGGGTTAGAGCTGCTACTGAGCCCAAACCGACAGTCTGAGGAGAGCCCAGAGGGGAGCACAAGAGAGAGTCTGAGGAGGGCCCAGAGGGAGCACAAACCAACAGTCTGAGGAGGACCCAGAGGGAGCACAAGAGACAGTAACATGGAGCCAGGGCCCAGAACAAAGGTTTACATAAAGACCAGTTTTTTTTTTTTTTTTTTGTGTGTGTGTGTGTGTGTGTGTGTGTGTGTGAGAGAGAGAGAGAGAGAGAGAGAGAGAGAGAGAGAGAGAGAGCACTAAAAAATCATAAAAAGTTTAACTTGGAGAGCCCAACATACGCTGCTAAGGGACCCTTCAACTGTGCACAGCCAGCTACTGGATTCTGATGGCCCCACCCAGTTTTCTGCAGTGCAAGATCTTTGGTGACTGTGTCGGGAACCTAGCAAATATTTGTACAGTAACAACCTGGGCAGGTTTCTGTCTCCCGCTAGGGCTGGCCAGGGCGCTGAGGCTCCACAGATACCCTTACTGCAGCAGCAGCAGAGGTTCTGGTCCCATAACAGGTGGCCAGGGCCCCTCACAGGTTGGTGGTATCTGCTCCTGCTTCATGAACAAGTGGGCAGCAGGCAGTGTTGGATGTGGCTTCAGGTGCATGCCAATAGACTGGGAGAAGGAGAAGCTGAGCTGTTTAAAACTCAAGCAGAGTTGGAGCTGAGCCAGGACTCTGTGGGAACATGTCCTTGTTGGGTCCTCTTAGCTGCTTCAGGTGAGCAGCTCTGTTCATCTGACCAATACAAGCACCCGCCAGTTACTGGTCTTACCCCCAGAAAACTGTTGTGTGGCTCAGAGAGCTCCTATGGTAGCTGCCACAGGCCCGACCGGGAGCCCAGTGGGGACTTAGTGTGTGTTAGTGAGTGAAGTCACACTTCACACAGAGCCCTGTCTTAGCCCTCAGGAGGGGGTTGGAGGTGGGGGCTCCCTGAGGGCAGAGGAGCTCCCCCAGCCTCTCTCCTCTTTAGACCCATCCTGGCTATAGAATGGACAGCTGAGAGCAGTGCCCATCAGAGGTGTATCTGGATGGACTGAGAGCAAAGGGCTAGAGTCCACCTGGAGCCTTCTTACTGGAGACTGGCAAGTCTGCCTTTCTCCTTGAAGTGCAGCCAAGTTCATGGGCAAAGGGCCCTGTCAGAGGGGTCAAAAGTGCAAATGTCTTTGTTTCCCAGTCTGCGTTGTCTTTATCTGCTCCAATGGACACTGGATTTCTCATTCTTCGCCCCCTTTCCCCCTTCTCCTTTTTTCCTCTTCCTCTTTCTTTTTTGAATCAGGGTCTCATGCAGTCCAGTTTGGCCTCCAACTTAACTATGTAACCCAAGATGATCCAGAATACCTCATTCTCCTGCCTCCGTCTTCAGAGTGCTGAAATGACAGGCATACATGGCTACACCCACAGTTAGGGATTAAACTCAGGACCTTGTGCATAGTAGACAAGTATTCTAACTGAGCAACATCCCTGGACGGACACATTTCTGCCATAAGACAATCTACATTGAGCTGTCTGGTACAGATGAGCTCACTGTCTCTAAGCAACACGGGAAAACACCTTTTCTTGAGTTCTGTCAATTAGAGGATGTCTTTTCAGATGAACTGTCTGGGGGGCTAGGCAAGCAACCTGGGAAGACAAGTGGAGGGAGCAAATGAACAGCTTGTGGCACCCCAGAGGTGGACCACAGAAGTCGGGGGGATGCATAGCTGAAAGATGAACTACAGGAAAACCACTTGACAGACCTGCTTAGGCCTAGTGTGGAGCAGGACGGAACGTAGCCTAGTTCATTCATAGTGTGATTGCCTAGGGACTTGCCCAGGGAAATACTGCCTCTCCACTCCCTTATCCAATGCATGTCATGCCTCTGCACACACTGAAACATGCTAAGAAATGCACTGGGCACACAAATTACGATACATCCCACCATGCGGAAAAGCCCCAGGGGGTTCAGTCTGGAGCTATTGTGCTCCAACTATGTCCTCACCCTCAGAGAGCATCTGTGAGGATCGACTGAATGACCAGCTGCTAATGTTCCACTAGGAGTAATGCAAATGAGATTGAGTTCAGCAAATAACTGAAGGGAGATCTCAAGAGGAACAAAGTAGACAGGATCCCAGAGGAAGACTCCGTTAATGGTTCAACTGGGAGAAGCAATTAAGTGCCACTTGTTGCGTGCCAGGGTTTGAGGCAACCAGCTCCACTCAGAGGCTTGACCATGCTCCTGACTTCAAAGATTTTAAAAAATATTATTTTTAAGGTTTCATACAAGTATATATCATATGCTGTGCACAGTCCCCTTCATACCCTCTTCCTTCTCTTTTCTTCACCCTCTCCCTTCTGTCAATCCCCCTTTCCCTGTACTTGACACAGCCTAGGATCATCTGGGAAGGGTCTCAGTGAGGGATTGCCTAGGATCCGTTTGGCCCCCGGGCATGTCCGTGAGGGACTGTTGCTGTGAATATTAGTTGAAGATGTGTTACATTTGTTTATGCTGTGGAATATTTGTTTAATGATGAAAGATGTGTTGCTTTCTTTTCTGTTGCATTAGTTTAACTCTGTGAAGCTGTGTTACTTTGCCTGCCTAAAACACCTGATTGGTCTGCTAAAAAGCTGAACAGTCAATAGTGAGGCAGGAGAGGGACAGGTGGGCTGCCAGGTGGAGAGAATAGATAGGAGAAAAAAAGATGGAGGAGTGAGAAAAGGGGAGAAGGAGAGGAAGATGTCAGGGGCCAGCCACCCAGCCACCCAACCACACAGCCACCCAGCCACACAGCCACACAGCCACCCAGTCACACAGCCACACAGCCACACAGCCACCCAGCCACACAACCACACAGCCACCCAGCCACAC